>JALPQI010001452.1:0-106019 GCA_025490895.1 Thaumatotibia leucotreta
TTTGCTGAGACAAAATGACAGAAAATAACAGGTTATTGAAAATTTTCAGTCAGCCTCCGTAGCCTAGTTGTGATCCTACCTAAGAAGCAGGAGGTTCGGAGTTAAATCCCGGCGAGGGCATTATTAGTGTTTATTTATCACAAATAATTGTTCATAGGACGTTGCCTATGGCCTGTTAAGCTTTAATGGAGTTACCGTGGGACTAAATAGGTTCATGTAAAATGTCCAAAGATATTTTGTAAGTATATTTATTTATTATCATATTCCCTAACTAGCCAGGCGCAGTCTGTCCCAAAATTGTATTAACCAGAATTTTCTACTCGACTAATCAAAAGCAAAACACGTACCTAAACTAATTAAGAAGTTGTACATCAGTTTGCAATTATCTCGTGTCATTTACGAGTAGCTTTTGAGTGACTTAAAATTCGTATGTTATGTAATACTCGTATTTATTTTCATGAAATATTGCGAAGAATGAAAATAATTGGGAATCCATAACAGAACTGAATTAAGTGAAAGATAAATTTTTTTTTTTTTTTGGGCGGTAGATTTAAAATAAGTAACACAGTGCTCTTGAATAATTTATTATAATATATATAAAATACTTACATTTTCGAGCCCTTACCACATAGAATAACTAAATTGTTTATAAATACTCTGCACTAATGTTAGTAGCACTGTATATGTCTTAATTATACATTTTTCAACACTTGCTATCCTGCTGGTTACCTACTTTCAACTGACATAACCTAAAAGTACAACTTCAATATCACTTCACAACTATGGCAAACTTCTTGGATATTGCTGAATCGCAGAAGCTGTTGGAGAAAAATGTGCAGAAGATGTTTGCTGAGTTTGAAGCCAAATTACACAGGTCTCCGGCAGCCAAGGTGACTGTCATTAGCCTCAGCGAAGAATTCCACATCTTTAAGGAGCAAACATTGGGTATGCTGAAACTCCTTGGTAACCAAATTCAAGCACTTGGTCAGTCTCTGGATATTGTGGAGATGCGGCACCGTAGGAAGTATCTACTCTTCAAGGGTGTCCCGGAGGACCCAAATGAAACTGCCAGTATGCGTATTGCCAGCATCATCACTGATAAGTTGAAGATATCCGGTGTTTCAACAGCTTCATTTAAGGCTTGTCATCGACTTGGCAAGCTGTCTGAGGGCCTCAATAGATCAATTCTTGTGCGATTTGCGGATATTGCCCTTAAGTCATCAGTATGGCAGAAGAAGACTTCCTGTGAAGGCACTGCCTATGCTATTTCGGAGTTCCTCACACCGCAGCGGCAAGCTCTATTTATGGAGGGGCGCAAAGCATTTGGGATGAGAAACTGCTGGTCGCTCGATGGCAATATATATGCTAAGTTGGATTCGGGCAGGCGCGAGCGCATTGACTCAAGTGGGGATATTGAGCGCCTCCAGGCTTCATCACGTAGCGATGCTCCCGTGCCCGTTTCCGCTGAGGTGGGAAATGTTGCAGTGGATGTCCCCAGCGGCCAGACAGGCCGGTCGAAGCGCGGAGTCAAGGCGTCGTCATGAAGTTATAAATTATAGTGATGTTTTAGGTTTAGGTGTGATCCTTTGACTGTTTGTATTACTTCTTGGCAGTAAGTTGTTATCAATTTGGTTATTCCGGTTTTTAATTTCTTTAAGTTCGTACCCTCTTTATTTCATTAATTTATATTTTATTTTCACACCGGCACTTTGTCAAATTTGTAACTTCTGACGTTTAATTTTGACAATTGACATTTAATACTTTTTTTTTTTTTTTTTTTTGTTCAGTCTTTGTGTACAGGCGAAAGCACTAAGCCATACTACTTTGACATTTAGTACGTCATTCTGCGTGTTTGAGATATTGTTTAAAATAGTTTTGTTATGACTTCTGTCCTTGGTGTATGTGTTTGTTGTTTTTATGTCTTTCTTTTCTGTTTGTAATCTCACAGTTTGGCCAGCAGGATAAGCATGAGTATTGGTTGGATAGTTGGGAGTCAATATCTTGCAACAGTTGCAACTACCGTACTCATATATATACATATATAATATTGTTATTTATAATTATTTTAATTACTTATATATATATTTATGTCTATGTCCGATGATGAAACTCTTTATTCCGCTAGTGATGACAGTTCTTTTCATTCCTTGAGTTCAATTGATATGTCACATACTTTGGGTACACTTGTGTCTCAAGAATTTTTGAATTCCTGCCACTTTAATGTGTGCCATATCAATGCCCAAAGTGTCCCTTCTCACTACAGTGAACTCATTGAAATGTTTCAATCTGACTTCGTCCATGCCATTCTAGTATCGGAGAGTTGGTTAAAGCCTACTCTTGACTCAACATCCTATGCGTTACCCGGTTATGTGTTGATCAGAAATGATTGTACTGGCAAGGGTGGCGGTGGCGTAGCAATTTACCTCAGAAGTACCATCCCGTACAAAATTTTAAATTCCACTAGTTCTACTTATTCTGGCAAAGCGGAATGGCTATTTCTTGAGGTGAATGTTAAGGGGGTTAAAGCAGTTCTGGGTGTAGTTTATAGCCCTCCTACCATTGACTACTTTTCCGATCTAGAACATGTTCTCGAAGCCCTCAGTTCAGATTACACACATCACCTGATCATGGGAGATCTAAACACTGATCTTTCTAGAGATACGGCTCATGCTCGCAAATTGAGGTCCATGATTCAGTCAGTAAATCAGTCAGTAAATTTCTCACTCCTTCCTCTTGCTCCGACTCATCATACTGCCACATCTGACACATGGTTGGATGTCGTAATCACTTCGTGTCCTGATTTGGTTATTAAGAAGGGTCAGTTCTTAGCTTCAGGTTTCTCCCATCACGACCTTATTTTTGCATCCTATAAAATAAGGGCTCCCAAATTCAAACCTGCTCTTATAAACATGCGTAGCTTTGCCAAGGTTGATTGTGATTCCCTCTTAAAGGATGCAACTGCTTTAGATTGGTCGCCTGTGCTCTCTGCCTCTACTATTGACGTCAAAGTTTCATTTTTTTATCAAATCCTGCTGAGGCTTTTCGACAAGCACGCACCTGTACACACCGTTCGTGTCAAGCGTCCTCCGGCCCCTTGGATTACTGAGGGCGTTCGGATGGCTATGAGGAGAAGAAATCGAGCGTTTTCAGTGTTCAAGCGTGACCGTACTGATGAAAATTGGTCTATTTTCAAGGCTGCTCGTAATCGTTGCAACCAGATGGTACGTACAGCGAAGCGACGGTTTATTCATTCCAATGTGTCCTCTTCCTCTATGGCCGATGTTTGGAAATTTCTTAAGTCTCTTGGCCTGGGCAAATCTTCTAATAATTCCAATGGCAATACCTTCTCTCTTAATGATCTCAATACTCATTTTTCATCTGCCCTTTCCGTTAACCCTCATATTAAGTCCAGTACTCTTTCATACATCTCTTCCTTGGATTCCAATTTTTCTGATACTTTCTCCTTTTCTCCTGTTTCCCCTAACGACATCAAGGGCATTATAAAAGCTATCAAGTCAAAAGCAGTGGGTTGTGATGATGTCAGCCGTCACATGATTGTGTCTATCCTCGATTGTGTGCTTCCTGTGATAGCTGACATAATCAATTTCTCACTGGCCCAAGGCAATTTTCCTTCTATATGGCGCAAAGCATTCGTTATTCCTCTACCTAAAGTAAGTAATCCTTCCACTCTCAGCAATTTCAGACCCATCTCAATTCTCCCCTTTCTATCGAAAATCGCTGAAGCGGTAGTCCACAAGCAACTCTCGTGCTTTGTACATACTCATAACTTGTTGAGTCCCTTCCAGTCTGGTTTTCGTCCAAGTCACAGTACCTGCACTGCGCTGCTTAAGGTGACAGAAGACATAAGGCGGGGCATGGAGGATCAAATGGTCACAGTACTTATTCTTATAGATTTTTCCAACGCTTTTAATACTGTTGACCATGACATTCTTCTTGCCCTGCTCAAGCACCTAAGAGTCTCAGAAACGGCTCTCAATTGGTTTTCTTCCTACCTGCGTGGTCGCCAGCAAGCGGTTCGAGTGGACCGATCGTTGTCTGATTGGTGTGATCTTGCTACTGGCGTGCCGCAAGGCGGAATTTTATCTCCTCTACTGTTTTCTACTTTTATCAATTTTATTACGCCTGACCTTCGCTGTACTTACCATCTTTATGCCGACGATTTGCAACTCTACGAGAAGTGTGCTGTGACTGACCTTCCAACGTGCATTAGTAGGCTAAATCAAGATCTTTTACATATTCAGCAATGGTCTGAAAGATTCGGTCTCTTTGTAAATCCGTCAAAGTGCCAGGCCATTATTATCGGCAGTTCGCGGCAGCTGGCGAAATTTGATATCGACACGATTACACCAGTAATTTTCAATGGTTGTCCAATACGGTTCAGTGAAAATGTCAGGGACCTGGGTGTTGTTTTGGACAGTACGCTGAGCTGGAGAGCACAGGTCACTGAAATCAGCCGAAAAGTTTTGGGCTCCCTTCACTCTCTTAACAAACTGAAGCACTTCTTGCCCATTAGTACTAAAGTATTGTTGGTAAATGCCCTTATTTTACCTATTATTGATTATGGTGATGTGTGTTGTCCTGATTTAAACGAAGAACTTTTAAATAAGCTGGAACGCCTTCTCAACAGCTGTATTCGCTTCATCTTCTGTCTGCGTAAATACGATCACATATCTTCCTTTCGGTCTCAGCTTGGCTGGTTTCCTATACGCCAACGACGCAATATTCGCCTGCTTTGCACCCTCTTCTCTATTCTTAATGATCCACAATCTCCTGATTATCTTAGTTCACTCTTTAAGTTCTATGGCGTCACTCGCGATCGTCAACTTCGCTCCTCCGGTAATATGTCTCTGACTATCCCTCATCACCATTCTGGCTTCATGTCAAATTCGTTCACCGTGCAAGTGGCGCGTCTTTGGAATGGACTCCCCTTTAGTATCAAAAATTCTCCAAGTAAATTTATATTTAAGAAATCCTTACGTGCTCTCATTGCTAGCGGATTGAAGGATTGTTAGTTTTTCTGTTTTAGTTGATTTCATCGGTTATAATATTAATATGTATTTTAATGTATGTATGTAGTTAGTTCGTGTATATATTTGTGTAGGTATATATGTAGGTATAGATATGATATATATGTTTTTGTTCATATTATTTAACTGGATAGATGTAGCACCGCCCACAATCTTTCTGCTTTGCCTTAAGGTTGACTGGTAGAGAATACCTCATGGCATTAAGTTCGCCTTTTGTACGTTAAGTTTTACTTTTGTGCAATAAAGTTTAAATGAATAAATAAATAAATAAATAAATAAATTAAAAATTCATCATTGTTATTACTATCATCCGATAGACGCTGGACATAGGCCTACCCCAAGTGTGTGGGGCCACTCGAGGCCTCTCTGTCACTCTTAAATTAAAACACCTTCATTGGAGTGACAGACAAATCCTCGAAGTTTTACTAGTACGTACGTACTTGTGTCCAGGCCACCTATTAAAACTTCAAACAAACACATTATAGTTACAATCTATTTACGTTGATAAAGAATAATAATAATAGCGGTTGTCAAGCCACTACCCAGAAAGCGGTGTACACCTCTCTATATACATCCCTGAGACGCCTACACCGGTGTTGCCCCTGGCTGTCTCTTGTGACGGCACTTACGGGAGCCCATCTAGTCGGCAGCAAGTCACCACTTGCCTCGGTAGCAAAAAGAAATCATTGTTATGGCAGATGTCCGGATCTCTTTTCTATAGTTCCATCTCTTATCCATCGAACCTTCATCACCATAACCCATTAGTGTTTTCCATATAATCTCCAAGAGCGTCTATATTCCTGCTGGAACCTTCACCGATATCTATTTTTGTGCCCGTGCAAGGGTTGCAGTAGGTGTGAAACACAGCAAATTTCTCCAAATGGCCTCTCCGTGATGGATCTGTATCCCCACGCGAGCCTATCCAAAAGACTGATATTTATAGACCCCTGATGATGCCCCTATTATCTCTTTAGATATGTTACTGAATCTTTTGACAATGGAAACGTTTTGTCATATAAAGCGTAGACATTTGTCACGCATTTATTTTAATTAACCCGTGAAATTACATTTAAGTTATTATTTCTAAACGGGTCGCCTGGGAGTAAACTCAACTCCAAAGTTGTTGAAATCACTCCGCTAATTTATCAAAATTGCGAGCGTTTTGCATCTGAATCGTAATTGTCTTGGGATTGAAGAAGTTTGTGAAATGAACCGTTAAAGTAAAACAGTTGAATAAAAGTCAGCATTTTAATAGTTTTTAACTGTTATTTATAAGCAACTTATTCTATTAGCTATAGAGCAAAAGTTTCAGGCTCTAATGATTTACAATGAAAAAGCAGCAAGCGTGCTTCTTTTAAACAGATACGATTACGATATTTTATAAAATTGTTCCATTGCCATTTGAACATTAATTGGATTTATCTCATTTATAATTTTGTCAAACAGACTAAATAATGTCAGGAACATCCTTTTTTCAGTTCACTGCCGGACATAGGCCTCTTCTAAGTATACTACCTTAGCGTATAAATAGTAGGTATTTAATCCCCACGCTGGGCAAGCGGATTGGCGATGCAGTAGTGTGTCCATGGTGATGACGCTGCCGCCCGTCATTCATTTTCAATGAACGAATGGCCAGTGACAATTCAATCCCTTAGTCGATTCTTACGATACCCACGAGAGTTGGGTTGTTAGCGAATGTATTCTTAATTCCATCACCACGCAGCTAGACGTCACCACGCAAAGTATAATAAATAATTATGTAGAGGTAAGTCAGGTGATATGAAACGCAAGTCATTGGGTACGATATACCCCTCCTCCGTAATTTAATTGTTGATCTATTGAAACGGTCTAAAACTCTGTGATTTTCCTCTACAAACTATACTTACATACTGTTTCATTTATTGGGGTTGAATATAAAAATCAAGAGATAAAAAAATATGAAATAAATTTTACATAAAATTTGAAAACAGGTTTGAAGTCGGTGTACTTTCTATGAAATTCAGTGCGTTCTATGAAAAAAAATACCAAACCGTAAATTTTACTTCATGAATATTTTTGGGCTTGGACGGGTTGGTATAGATAGTTCCACGAGAGTTGAGGTCACGCACACATCAACATGTCATGTAAACACACGGGGAATTTGAAATTAGTGTTATTTTTTCGTACTGACAGCAAACCCAAGTGCAACTGTAAGATTGACCAAAAAGTTTGTTCAAGGGATTTACTTGAATATTTTGATGCAAGTCATTCAGTCATTCACTACATTTTTTGCAATTAGTACTTTATTTGGATGTGTGTGTAATCATTCACCTCAACTGTGGTGATATTACCTATACTTCCAGAATCAAAATGTTTTTCATAAAATTTCTCCATAGAACTTCAAATTCCACACCTGAATTTCACAGACATTCCCAGCACACAACAATGAAGCCTAATGCGTATTTAGCACGATTACCATCATTAGTTAAACTAACCCGCTGATTGGCTAATAGCCGACCAATGGCATTAGGCCCTCATTAGCGTGAATTGTACTGTAGTGATTGTCAAACTTCAGTGTTAATAAAGTTAGTTTTAAGGGATTTTCAAGTTCGAATTCATTTTTGCCTTCGTCTTTTCCCCGACCGATGGACAAATAAATAAAAATTGCAGCCGTATTTTAACCCTTACATTATATAATTATTCTGACTATTAGAGACTTCATCTCTAGTTAATGTACTATAGGTATCTGTATGCTGTGCCGATTTGCAATTTGGAAAAAAAAATTAACTGTAATAAATGGCAAAAAATACCATGGTCAAAAAATACAGAGTAAGAACATTCACAGAAAAAGAAAAAACCCTCTTAATAAGCGTAGCCAGTACCTTTTAGCCTTTGAATAAACGTAGCCAGAAACGAACTCTAAATACTGCCATATTAACTACGTTTTTGATTGGTCAATCACTAATTAATGAACTGGAAATTAGTTCATCATTAGCAAGCTTCCCGAGTCTAATAGTACGCGATAATTGACAGATTTACTAAACGAGCGTTCTTTTTGAACTGGCATTTTGAAATTAGGTAAGAGTAGCAGACCAAAGAGGAGATGGTGGGACGACATGGATGCGTAGAGGGTAAATATCTGAGCATTTAAACCGCCTAATTTTGGTGGCATCATTTTTGCCAAAGTTTTTAAGCGTCTCAATGTTATACTTCGCCATTTGTGTAAGGTACCGTGCCTCCTTCAAATGACAAAGTAGCACATTGTAACGAATACAATCTTCGGCAAAAATGATGCCACCAAAATTAGACGGTTGGAAGGGTCAGATATTCACCCATAACAGGGAATGTAGGGATCTTGCACTTGATAGGGACGATTAGCAGAAGAGGGAGGCGTTTTGCTCAGCAGTGGGGTATTAAATAGGCTACATAAAAAAAACTAGCAGTTAAACTCAAATTCTCGAGCGTGTAAGGATTGGTACGGTTAGGTTTAGATGTTTTGTGGGACCATCCGCATTGTAAAAAAGTAGTAGTAGTAGTAGTAGTAGTAGTAGTAGTAGTAGTATAACTCTTTATTGTACAAAACACAGATTACATGAGATTTAAAAAATGACAGGGGAAGTACAAAGGCGACTTTATCCCTATAAGGGATTTCTTCCAGTTAACCTTTGAGTAGATGAGAGAAAACATTTATAGTAGACAATAGTAGCAACAAACTAGTACAACAAAGTAAACAAGTAATTATAAATACAAACATAAAGGACCGGATTAAGTATTAAGTAAGAAAGGAGTTGAGAAATAACAGATAGTAAAAGTAGCACGAATATAAATTTGCTTCATTATAAACATATCGGTATTTTCTTATCATTAAGGTACTTTATTTTAAATTAGTTCACCTTTAAAAGCGCACTCTCTGGTCTAATGCATTGTAAAAGAAAATCTGCTACTTGTTTTTAATTGAAAATACGGCAATAAATATAATAAGTATAATGCAATAACTATGTATGAATACGCAATGACACGGACGCGTTATAGAACGGATACTATTGATCTCTTTAAAAAATATGAACAAACTTTTTTTTTGGTCATTGTCGACACTGATGACCATAGATAATGCACCATTTATGGTCAGTGTTGCCAATAATATTAAAGGCACAAGTTGAAAAGAGGTAAACAAAGGCAGCCTTATCCCTGAAGAGCGATCTCTTCTAGACAACCGTGTAGACAGGATTTTAAGCGGATCATTACATTTTTTTAAACTTGCACATATTTCTCATTGCGCGTAGAACCGATGGCCGTTGGGGCGGAAAGGTTCTTGAGTGGCGGCCACGTACCGGAAGGCGTAGCGTGGGTAGGCCCCCCACAAAGTGTACTGATGACCTGGTGAAGGTCGCAGGAGTCCGCTGGATGCGGGTGGCGCAGGACCGGTCATTGTGCCAATCTTTGGGGACGCCTATGTTCAGCAGTGGACGTTTTTCGGCTGATATGATGATAATGATGACGATTTTCGTCTTTTTTGCCTTTACTATAACTTATTCTGTGGTTGCAGTAAATTAGCGAGTCGGATAGCGGGAGTGCGATAATTGTCCAACTTAAAGCGAGATTCGAATGAACCGAGTTTTTAATTCCAGCGAAAATTGCAGCCGCGTAGTCCAGTTACATTTCAAATCTTAAAGTTTTTAAAACTGGAGCTGTAATGTAAGTGGATTCGTGGAGAATTTTGCTGTTATGATAAACGAATACAGTTGTAATGCTGCTAAAATTGTTTTTATTTTCTTTACATAATGAATTGTGGAATGTTGTCAACCTCCGTAGTCTAGTTGTTAAACTTGGTAGTGACCCTCCATAGGAAGCTGGAGGTTCCGGCTTCGAAACCCGGCGAGGGCATTACTTGTCTATTTATTTATCACAAATATTGGTCACGACTGTCTATGTATTTAAGTATCTATTGGTATTTATCTATTACATACATTGTCACTTGATACCCATATCACAAGCCTTAATTGAGCTTACCCTGGGACTAGGTCAATTTGTGTAAGATCTTTCAAGATATTTATTTATCATTATTATTATTGAATTTTTTAGGGAGTAGTAGATTTATTATTTCTTCTTATTGTTTTGTCACATGACTGCCCATATCAAGGAGTGTATTATATTCAAGGTTTATGTATGAAAGTGTACATAACGTATTATGAGCTTCTTCATGCCATCAGAAGTATCTATATTTCAAATGCTCCCAGGAATAATAGTCCAAAACTTAGTTGAATATCTTCCATTTGGTGTAATTGTTATATCAATCGTGCGCAAGGGCAAAAACTTTTCATCAATAATAAAACTTGAACAAAGCCAAAAAAAAAGATTGGGTCCGATGCTTATTTAGGAGTAGGAACAGTTTTTATGTGACGAAGGAAGACAACTGAGCTCTCAGCCCACTTGATGGAAAGCAGGAACTGAGGTCCATGGACATAGCGATCAGAAAATCGCCTATACGCTGCCTACCCTGAGGACTTAGATGGATTGCCTCTATCTATCCAGTAACTACACCGGCTATCTTATCCCCAAATCGAAACACAGTAGTGCAAACACTGCTATTCAGCGGCAGGTTAACGGGTAAGACGGTGGTAGCTATCCGGACGGACCCTGCACGAGGTCCTAATAACCTACCACCAGAAATAAATAGTGGACCATAGTTGCGGTATTGGATTACAGTTGGGTAGTTTTACGATACGGCTTTAAGGAGTTTTCTATTGCCAAATAAACGCAGTAATAAACAAATTTAATTTAAATTAAATTCTAATTGATTTCGCTAACTCATTTATGTGTTTCTCTTAGTAACAAAAATCCTTGAAACGCCCTCAATCGACCCCCTCCATCTGAATACCTGTAATTGATACCCCCCATTATCAGTCCAATTTAATTGAATTTCCTTTCGAAACAAAATCGACTTCCACAAATTGCGCCCTAGTTTCATATTAATTCCTTGTCTTCAACTTTTCTACCCGTTCGAAATTTAAATCCTGGGCTAACGGTTTGAGGGTTTATTTCATTCTGTCAGTTGGGAAGTTTAAAGGTATTTCGGTTTCAATGAGCGAGATCCAATGTGATTTATTTTAAAGTAAATTTCGTGCTGTGTTCAGAATTTACTGGCCACCCAGATAAACCAGCGCCCCTGAAGTTTGCATCTCAAGTTCTAAATAAATCACTTTGAAGTATGTACAATCGTTTCTGTTCCGTATCCTGCATTTTCTCTAAGTACATGGGTACATACATGTACCTACAAAAACATTTAGACGTGAGAAATAATCAGATGAGATCGATAGCTTTGATTTGACTGAATTTTCTTTTGCCAAGGATACGTTTACGAAACGTTACAAGTTGGCAACTAATATCTAAATTGAAATAATGCGATTAGTTGGTTGACAAATGACTGTAGCAAAATTATTTACTGCAATATTTTAAAGAATAAGATTTAATTTCAGAAAAATATTAAAGAGATTATTATCAAAATAAAGAATTTATTTTGCCAAACATACGTTTGAAAACGTTACAAGTTGGCAACTAATATCTTACTAAATTGAAATTATGCGATAAGTTGGTTGAGAAATGATTGTAGCAAAATTATTTACGGCAATATTTTAAAAAAAATGATTTAATTTAAGAAAATTACATTAATTTTTTTTTTATTGAAGAAAGGTGGTGTGGTAGTCAATTTTAGTTTATACAAAACCATAATTTTTTTACGGGACAACTCAAATTTTCATATTCATATATTTTGAGGACGTGGGTTCAAACCCCACCTCCAGCGTTGGTTTATTTTGACATTATTTGTTAGGCAATTACGAGTATTAATATTTAAAATCATCGTAAAACCACAGGACATCCAAGCGACACCAGTCACACAGCAACACGGAACAAAATGCTTTATGAACCAACCAGCAAGCGATATGCGCCAGGATTATTCTGTGGAGTTTCGCAAATTTATTACTCACCGAGAGGATTCCTCGAGTTTAAAAAACAACTTCGGAATTTATTTACGCCTAGTTTTAATATGATAAGTTTTACGGCTTGCCTCGTTTAATATTCCTAATTAGCACTTGAGTTTATGAGGAAACTTTAAGTTTGGACGTTAAATCAATAATACTTACGTTTCATATCATGAAATTTGGGTAAAGGGCCTGTATGAAATCTTTAATCTGTCGTCATTTCCTTTCCCGACCCGTGGTCCAAGCGCTATGTCTAACTGGTTGTTCCACGTGTAAGTAAATTTATCCGTGGTTCAACTGTCAGATTGCTTCTTTTTACTGTCATGTAATTATGACCCATAGTACAACTGAGGAGCAATTTTCCAGCTAGAATACGTAAATATATGTTCTAGTATTGAACTATGGATAATTTTATTTCCCCGTGGCCCAATCAGTTGGACATAGCGGTAGGAATACGGGTCAGGCGCGGTTATTTCATCATCCTACATCAGAAGAAGGTTGGAATCCCGCCTCGGATGTCGTTGGTGAACTAGATATTTATGTCATCTGGGTGAATTAGCTTTTTCTGTCTGTTATTGCCATGGCTAAGGTCACGGGAGTCACGCTGGTTTTAGGCTTAATTATGATACTTGAATCTGGAAAGAGATCGTCCGGAATATTATTCATAGAGGTCAAGACCCTCAGCAATGAGGAATACGACACAAGGAGGAGGAGACAGGGATCGGAACCGTTTAATTCGAAAAACTTCGAAATAGCTCAATATCTTTAAATGTTTTTCACTCTTTATGTAGTATTCAACGTTTTATGTATCTATTAACATCATGTTTTTTAATTACTCCATTAACCAAAACATTATAAACTGAAGAACGAAAAAGAACGGAATTCAAACCGTTCTTTTGTATGGGGAAAAAACTGGTATCCGATCCCTAGGAGGATATGCTATTTGAATTATGCAAACATGCATAATATAGTCCATGTTGCTAAGTAGCTTATTAACCCTAAACCACCTACGTGCGGTCTCACAGACACTGGATTATACAAAATTGACAATAACTTAACGCAAGTACATCGGTCACGCCTCTGTGACCTTGTACCTTTGCCCGGCCCCTCCGCAGTGCCGGCCATGCTGTCGACTCGTTCAGACGTGCACTCATTTGGATTTGGTGAGGAATAAACTAGCATCGGCGGTCTGTGAGACCGCATGTAGGTGGTTACGATACATTTTGTAAGTGTCTCAGGGACCGCACGTAGGTGGTTGTGTTACTTAAATGTCATAATAATTGTTACTATAGTTTGACACAGTTTTGCAAAAGGTTCAAATTTATGAAGAAACTTGCCCAAAAATTAGTGAGATCCTATTTAGAGCATCGTGCAAATAATTAGCGTCTTCCGCGGGACTAGACAATTGCTTTGAATTTGAATGTTCGAACAAATTGTGTGTCACCGGCAGACAAAAATGGTTATTTTAAAAGCATGTAATTTTACAAAAATAACTTATTTGTAACCATATTAGATAGTTTAATAGCATTTTTGATTGTTCAATTTTATTTTTTTATAATGAAAAGTTTTATATAATGTTCTTTAATTTTGTAATCTAATATCCTGAAGAATACTTAGTTTCGTAATCGAAAATACAACGAGTTAATAAATATGTTAAGTTTGATATACAAAATGTTGATTATTTAAGTATTCTTGTTGATTAATAAATGCCTAAAACAATTTAAAGTGTATTTAATATATTTAAACCCCTTTCAGTCACGCCAAAGTAAATAAATCAGGTCCCATAAGAAGGAGCGGTCTCCATGACCGCACGTAGGTGGTTGTGTGATGTAAACAGGACGTAGGTAGTCAAGGGTTAAGGAAAGGGTTTATCAACACCAGAAAATGCATGTTTACATAATTTTTTCAGCTATATTATTATTTATCATCATCCTGTAATCAGTCCATAGTTGAACATTTTGAACAAAGGTCTCTCCTATTACCTAAGTCTACGGATGCATTAGGAGGTAAATACTGTGGGCACGCTGGGCAAGCAGTCTCTGTGGTGTGCATTCCACTAATGATGATGCTGCTGCCCATCATCAATCTTCAGGGAATAAAATGGTCAGTGATTCGAAGCCCTAAATCGAATTTTACGACACTCACGGGAAGAGTTGGGCTGGTGACAAATGTATTCTTACTGCCATCACCACACGTCCAAATTACGTATAGGTATTATGTAATAAATAAATTCTTCTAAACTTATTTCTTACTCCTATACTGCAGCTGAGTTAGGGCACCTAATAAAGATCGAGATGGAACTCTCAACTTGCAAATCCTGTTTCATGCGGATAAAAGATGCCCGTATTCCAAAAACGAATAAATCTACAGCATACTCAAGTTCTAGTTCTTACAAATCGGTCCATAGCCTCACAATACATTTTGTCTCGACACTCCACCAGAACATCTTGAACCAGCATTTCGTTGGGTATTTACGTAATCGGAGATCAGGCGTTTATTGGTTTTATTACAATCTAGTTCAATCGGTTCACATGTAAATCGGCATCTTTGCCACTTGCGATCCGATTTCCATACATACCTAGTCTTGTGTATTCGGAATCAAGAATTTAATGTCAATATAGTACGAATAAAATATGATGTAAGAATCCTATAAAGGTATAATAGGTAATTTCATCAGAGTTGAAGTGAATTATTACACACACATCCAAATTAAGTACTAATTGCAAAAAATGTAGTGAAGGAATGAATGACTTGCGTCAAAATATTGAAGCAAATCCCTTGAACAAACTTTTTGGTAAATCTAACAGTTGCAATTGGGTTTGCTGTCAGTACGAAAAAAGAACAGTAATTTCAAATTCCCCATGTGTTTACATGACATGTTGATGTATGCGTGACCGCATCTCTCGTGGAACTATTAATACCTAAAAGATAAATATCTGATAAACGGTACAGTTTTTTTATTGTGATCTAATTCTAAATAAGACTTTATAATAATGTATACAGGCTGTAACAACAACAGTAAAATTAGTGGTGATCTCTTAGATTTTTTTTATGCATTTAATTCAGCATTAGCGTTTCGATAAGGCAAATGTAAGAGAAAATAGATAATATATCTTTTCCAAATTAATAAGTTTTCATGAAACCGGTGCTCCACAAGAACCAAACAATTTATAAAAATAGTGAAAAATAGATATTTAGGTAAGGTTCGTTTTTTTTCATTTGATTTTTAAGGAAAGTATTAGGTATTTTTTTACTACAGAAAGGGTTTAGTATTTTTTTACTACGGACGAGACCTGCTATAAGACGTCCACTGCTGAACATAGGTAGGCCTCCTATAGGTAGCTGTATTCGCTTCATCTTCTGTCTGCGTAAATACGATCACATATCTTCCTTTCGGTCTCAGCTTGGCTGGTTTCCTATACGCCAACGACGCAATATTCGCCTGCTTTGCACCCTCTTCTCTATTCTTAATGATCCACAATCTCCTGATTATCTTAGTTCACTCTTTAAGTTCTATGGCGTCACTCGCGATCGTCAACTTCGCTCCTCCGGTAATATGTCTCTGTCTATCCCTCATCACCATTCTGGCTTCATGTCAAATTCGTTCACCGTGCAAGTGGCGCGTCTTTGGAATGGACTCCCCTTTAGTATCAAAAATTCTCCAAGTAAATTTATATTTAAGAAATCCTTACGTGCTCTCGTTGCTAGCGGAATGAAAGATTGTTAGTTTTTCTACCCACGCTGCGCCGGTGTATGTGGTGATCCAAAGTGGAGACTTTGGATCACCACATACACCGGCGCAGCGTGGGTAGGCCCCCACAAGGTGGACCGATGACCTGGTGATGGAGGTCGCAGGAGTCCGCTGGATGCGGGTGGCACAGGACCGGTCATTGTGGCAATCTTTGAGGCCTATGTTCAGCAGTAGACGTCTTTCGGCTGACATGATGATGATGATGATGTTATACAAGGGTTGGAAGTGACTTGAAGTCTCTCGGCGATCTTCATAAGATCGGTTGTCCATCTCGTGGGTGGACGCCCTACACTGCTTTTGCCAAACCGTAGTCTTTAATCGACCACTTTTCGACCCCATACGGTCCATTCATCCTTAGTTGTCTTACCTAGTAAACAACTTTCTAACCTAAAAGTACACGTTTTCTGTTATAAAGTGCTGTTTCCTTGATTAAAAATTAAGCAATTAACTAATCACTACGGACGGACTGCACAAATACGGACTCAGGTATTTTGGTATAGGCAAATAGATATGGCAGTTTACTACAGAAAACGTGTACTTTTAGGTTAGAAAGTTGTTTACTAGATAAGACAACTAAGGATGAATGGACTTTAGGCTATTTGCTCTGCGTGCAATGTGGCCTTGCCCATTGCTACTTCAGCTTATTTATCCGGAGGGCTATGTCGGTGACTTCGTCTACAGATTTCCTCTCCGGTATTATTCATTTGACTATGAAATAAATCTCTTTATTGTCAAATGAAAATAATTGCTCAAAATAATGCTTAATATTTAAAATTACAGTTTTATTTATTGCAGACGCCACACGGTTTACCAGAAAGAGTCAATTTTTAGTTTAATTTTGAGACGTGAAGCAAGCGATTGAGAATAAACCCGATTCATTGTTTCAGTATCAGATGGGATAAAAAGCAGTTTAACACTCCTGTTCCTCAAGTATGTTTATAGAGAAAATAACGGTCTGTCCGTCTGTGGAATGAGCTCCCTGCCGAGGTTTTCCCGATGGACTACAGTATGGGATTTCTCAAAAGAGGAGTGTACAAGTTCTTATTGGATCGGCAACGCGCATGTGACACTCCTGGGGTTGCAGGCCCCCATAGGCTACGGTGACTGCTTTCCATCAGGCGGGCCGTGTGCTTGTTTGCCACCGACGTGGTATAAAAAAAAATACAGCCAACGAAATTGATATTATAAAAAAATATAATATGTATCATAGGACATCTACACAAATCAACCTAGTCAAACGGGAAGCTCAATCAAGGCTTGTGATATGGGTACCAGGTGACAACATACATAGATACATATAGATACTTAAATACATAGACAGCCATAACCAAGGAACAAACATTTGTGATAAATAATACACAAATAATGCCCTCGCCGGGATTTAAACCCGGAACCTCCAGCTTCGTAGGCAAGGTCGCTACCAACTAGGCTACGGCAGCTGACAAAAATTATACATTGGTAAGCGAAACTGCAGCTGTTCCTTTCTTACTGTATCGGTGCTGTATGCCGTGTGAAGCGACAGAAATAGTTTAAAAATACTTCTCCTTCTAAACATCGCACTCACCTTATAATTATATAATTCATACTGAGCAACTTTTAGTATGAGACCAACCCCGAAATCGTAATAAATGGGTACAAATGGGTTACGTGATCTCGGCTTTTTGTATGGTAAAGTGTATTTTTTGCGCGATTTCGGTGTTGGTACTATACTAAAAGTTATTCAGTGTGACACAAACTCTTTAATATACAATGTGTACGATGTTATACAGGGTGTAAATCTAATATGGGCGAAGCTCTTAACGGGTGTTAGTTTACGACATATTAAGTTCATTTAAATAACTTTTACTTAAAATTAGAGCAACAAAATTTTCCATACAAAATAATTCGGCGCGCAATGTAGAGCAACATACGCAAGTTAAGCACTCGTTGACAGCTAATTTCAAAAGCAGATGACATAACTGCCATATCAACAATAACAAATCTTCGTACCTACATTGCTGCTCCGATAATCTTAAAAAAATTCTGTGCGGTCATAATTAAGAATAACTTTTAAAAAAACCTTGTAATCCATGATTACACTAATGAATCCCATGCCTGGTTTAATTGATCACCCGTATTAGATTTACACACTGTATAAATAAATATATAAATAAAATGTTATTATTGTATTAGTTATTCTGTTTCCTTCGACGACGAGATCCTTAATGATTTACACACTGTATAGTGACTCAGAAATCATCCTGTATGGGTCATACAGATTTTGCTTCGTGAGTTTAAATTTTTTTTTGTAATGATTTCTAAGTTATTTAATTTTAAATTAAAAATGAAATAGTTTAAAATATTAAATAAAATTAAAAACGTAACAAATTTTTCCTTTAGACATATGAAAATTAACTCTATAACCCTACTTTTCTTGTTGAACGAAAACGAGCCGATGGTTGGCTTTCTGGTTCTTAAGAATATTATTATTATTTATTATTTGGAGCCTGACGTGTCCCACTGCTGGGCAAAGGCCTCCCCCCAATCTCTCCACTGGTCCCGGTCAAGCGCTGTGTTTGGCCATTCCTTCAAGAAGGAGTCCAGTTCATCCCGCCATCGCCGGCGTGGCCTTAAGAATAATGTTGTGAAAACCTAATTTGTATGCCCGTTAACACTTTCATCGCGGACGAGCACTACGTGCTACGCTCCTAGCCGATCCTGTGATTTTTCTGTTTCGTAGCGAAAATGGACCTCCCATAGAGAACTCCCCTCGGGAGTTCCCCGCGCTCAATGTGTTAACTTTCGCAATGTCCACAGGAAAGACGACCGTTTTCACGAACGTTGTATGTATAACCCCTGTACATTCAATAACGTAACTAAAACTTTGTCTATCTCGCTTCAAAACATTGTAAATTATAATATTTATAAGCAAAATATAAATGAAAAGTTTATGAAAATTTTGCCTACATCACACCGCGTCGTCAATGCGACTCATTAAGGGAGCTAAGCGAGCTACTGAGGCGAAATTCCTTTGTCATTCATGAAGTTCTTTGCTTGCGGTGTGGTTCAGCCGAGTATTAGTTGCCACGGAACTTTGGGCTTTAACTACACTTTTCATACTACTCAGAATAGTAGATATGTCAGATACTTAATACCGTAGAAAGGGGTGACTTTAGGAAAAACGGGGTTACTTTTATAATTAGATTTCAAATGGCCATAAAAGTATAGTGGTTTAAACTTTCACGATTATCACTCATAATTTACACCCAAGGTCGCATGCAGACTACCTTCCTAAAAATTAAGCAATTTACTAATCAGTACGGACGGACTGCACAAATACGGACTCAGGTATTTTGGTATAGACAAATATGGCAGTGTACAACAGGAAATGTGTACTTTTAGGTTAGAAAGTTGTTTACTAGATAAGACAGCTAAGGATGAATGGACTTTAGATCATAGAACTGCATGTACCTATGCTTGGTTTGTATTGTCATGTCATTACAGGTTACTGTGACAAATCCGCAGGTCATCTTACAGTGAAAGATTCTACAAAGGTGCATTTAGATCAAACAAGCATTCGCTCATTCTATATCCCACTCTACGAAATCAACGAATTTCGACGAATCAATTGTGTAACGAACGTATTTCGTAGAGTGGGGGATAGAGTAAGCGAATGCTCGTTTGGTCTAAATGCACCCTAATAATTCTCCATTGTAAAACCGCGTTCTCACTTGGACAAAGGGCTGACGAACGAAAATGTTGCTATGTGAGTCGAATGAAAGTTATCATCTGCCCAACAACGAACGAATGCTCGCTCAGAACACTAAGTGAAGAAAAACGCGGCTTTACACAATATTTCAGAAACCTCTGTAATAACATACACATGTTATTTGTAGCTCTCATCCGACGTTATGATTATTTTAATTAAAATTATGTTCACTAAATAATAATTTGCTTTCAACACCAGTTTAGACCTAAAGCCCTCTTATGTGTTCGTGTATCTCGTATGTTAGGTAAAATATTGCGGTATTTTCTGAACATAATTTCATTCTAAAAACTTTTCTGTAGCATTTACATTGGTAAGCTCACCGTAAAATGCGTGTTTTCATATTTTCCCGTGATTTATACGAAAAGCTTAGGAAGAAATATACGCTGAGCTTTTTGAAACGTGTTTCCATTAAAGAATTGTACATTTTGATTTTAACAAAACTACTAAAGAAATAAAACTATGAAAACAGGGTTCCTGTAAAGTGTTCGAAACGTCGGAATGAAGTTAAAGTTAATTAATATACGCGAGTTTATGCGTTTTGTCGTATAACGTGCCTGAGGGAGTTTAAATATCGGCCTCTCGCTTTAAGTTATGGATTTACTCATCGCCGGTCGTGACCACGTGGAGACCAATGTCGGGGCCAGACCATATTGCGTCCATAGCGCATAGTCGATAGAAGCCTACGCCCATAGCGATTGAAGAAAGGCTGATGATGATGAAACATACATCTACTCAAAGTCTGTATAAGTAAGTTTAATTCATTAAACTTCGAAGTTTAACTAATTGGCCTGAACTTAGCAAGCACGCAAAATTGGAACTTGCGAGGTGAATAGTTTTAAAGTTATGGGTTGGAAGTTAGGAATGTTAGGATAGACAAAGGAATACGACCGCGACAAAAATATATAGTGTTAAAAATCTAGTCTGTAACTTAGCAATTTCAGTAGACTTAGCATCATATGAGTTCGACAGTATGTCGCCGCGAGATAGACTTTCCGTCTTTTACTAACTGTACAGTCGATGTCAAAGATATCATTGCGATTTAAGTGCCAAAAATATATTTACATTACACGACCTTAATGTCAAGGCAATAAAGTCGTGTAAATATATTTTTGGCACCTAAACCATAATGATATCTTTGACGTCGACTGTACAAGGTGCCCATGAGGAAAGGAAAAAATTTTAACACAACATTCCTGAGGCTAAAAATAGCAAGAAACGTGACATGAGTTTTTGTCAAATCTGCAAAAACATTTTTTTATTTGGTATTTCAATAATGCCCTTGCCGGGATTCGAACCCGGAACATCCAGCTTCGTAGGCAGGGTCACTACCAATTAGGCTACGGACGCTGACAAAATTGCCATCCATGCTGGGCAAGCGGGTTACTATTATGATATTGATGCTGCTGCCCATCATCAATCTTCTATAAATGAATATCCAGTACGCGCCGCACTCGCGAGTCGCTTGGCGGGCTCCGTGATTGATAATGGAGACCTAGGCTCTCCGAAACATGTTGCGTCTAGTGATTACATACATGTGAGTTTAAACACTTTAAATGTTTAATGCGCCGTGTGGTGACGGCAGTAAGAATACATTTGTCACCACCCCAACTCCTCCTGCGGGTGTTGCAAGAGTCTACTAAGGGATTGAAGTGTCACTGACGATTATTTGGTAAAAGATTGATGATGGGCAGCAGCGTCATCATAGTGGACACATTACTGCGATCGCCGATCCGCTTGCCCAGCGTGGTGATTATGGGCATTTCCCTCCTAATTAATGCGTCTATACGCATAGTTAATAGGAGAGGCCTACGTCCAGCAGTGATGATGTGAAACGTTTAATTAAATTTATAGTTATCATGTCTCACGAAAGTTTAAATTCAATTAAATTTGAATATTTAGTGGAGTTAACACAAAATATTGCTAAATCTGTTAAAATTTTCGTTCTTTCACGTATTTTTTAACCAATAAACATCAAACATCTAACTTTTTAAATTCAAACAATAAATTAGAGGAAAACAGCAGCCGCCCCAATAAAACCGAATTAGGAAGAACATTAAAATATTCGGGTGCTTAATAACAATTACAAAGTTCGCGGCCGCAAATAAGTTCGTGTTCCAAATTGGGATCTTTTGGCTTTTTTCACTAATTTAGAGAGGAATTAGACGACGGTTTTCTTAGGGGAATCGTAGCATGGGGAGAAAAAATGTGTCACCTGTGCACGTTTCCAGGGTACAATTAGATTTTCAAGCGTTTACAGAATTGTATTCCACGAGAATGTCCCTTACTGTTTATCTTACTAAATGCTCGCAATCTTACTTTCTTTGGACACGTAACGCGGCGCGGTAGCGAAGCTATCGGGCGCCTGGTGGTGCAGGGACGAGTCGAGGGCACCTGACGAGGACGTTCACTGATGAGATGGACAAACGGAGTGAAGGCCTCCGTGGATGATCCACTGCATAAATAGACCAGAAGCGCGGCTGTTCACAAGGAATTGCGTGGGATAGTACATCAGGCCCTACGTGAAGCCCACGACCACTCTGTCAAGACTGTAACACCATTATCAAGTCAAATCAAAAGTCAAAATATTCTTAATTCAATTAGTCCCAGCAATGAGTGCTTTTGAATCGTTAAACTAAATACTGTTCTTGAGAAGAATCCGGCAAGAAACTCAGCGGGACTTGTTTTTTGAAATAATAATATTATAAAACGAAGAAAAAATGTTCCAACATTGTATGAGTATGCAAATTCCATGTAGAGGTAGGTATATACCTATGAAAGCTTGAGAATATACTGACAATTTATTAGGTAGCCTAGTCCCGAAATCCTACCAGACCCATAAAACATTTCTATCCGACTTCAAAATCTCAAAACGAAAACAGTTCGAAAAAAATTTAGAATTCAACATAAGAGGTAAAAGTCTTGTGTTTTTGGACACATAGCCCGCAAAGTAAAGATGAAAAGAAGGGGAAAAGGCTAACAGGCCAGGCCAGGGTACAAAGCCAAGATGCCAATCTCTAACGCTCATTTAAGGAAGAAACGTAACTGTCTTTTTTTTAACTATTTCATACACGAGTAAAAAAAATTGTCGTTTAGTAAAAACGCTGCACTCTGTCGCTTTCAAAGACGGCGCTTATAAATATAATTATGGTAAGCGACAAAGGTGCAGTGTGGTGACGGCAGTAAGAATACATTTGTCACCACCCCAACTCTTCCCGCGGGAGTCGTAAGAGTCTACTAAGGGATAGAAGTGTCACTGAACATTCTTTCATTTGATTGAATATGGGCAGCAGCGTCATCAAAGTGTCATTACAGCGATTGCCAATCCACTTGCCCAGCGTGGTGATTATGGGCATTTACCTCCTAATGCGTGTATACGCATAGTTAGTAGGAGAGGCCTACGTCCAGCAGTGGACTGAGACAGGCTGATGAGGAAGCGACAAAGACCCGTTCCGTTTTTAATAAAACACTCATAAATATACTTTTACAAAATCGCCAACAAACATACATATGCAGTATCTATTATCTTGGACCTCGAACAATCTCGCTGCATAGAGTTAGACAGCCAGTTCACTTCCCGACCGAGGTGAGGTCGCGGTAAACAGTTTTAAATTGTATTTTTACAACCTTTTAAGGGACTTCGTTAAGATGTTCCTATTTGAAGAATGCGTATTTAACCTATTTTTGTGTGAAGTTAAAACGATGATTGACATAATGATTGTTGTTAGGTATTTGGTATTTATGTTGTAACATTTGTTTTTTACATTAAATTATTTAACATAGAAACCTAAACTAAACCGTTCGTAACAAGTAAACTTCAAAAAAAAAAAATTATCCTACAATGTACAGATTATCTTACACAAATCAACCTAGTCCCACGGTAAACTCAATAAAGGCTTGTGATGTGGGTGCCAGGCGACGATACCTATTAAAATGGATAGATAAGTTAAAGTGGGATAAGATGGGACGGGTATTTTAATTGGGTAAGACAAAAAATCGTCCTTCTAGCACAGTGTATACTCGTACAGGTAACAGTATAAAAGGAACAAATATTTCTGATATAAAAATACACAAATAATGCCCTCGCCGGGATTCGAACCCAGAACCTCCAGCTTCGTAGGCAGGGTAGTGACTCTCTCCGTAACCTAGTTGGTAGTGACTAACTAGGCTACGGAGGCTGACAAATAACGTACTCGAAGAATAAGCACTCGTACAATAAAAATGTAAGGAATCTGTTTCCTACTTTGTGTATAAATATTTTGTATACATATATAATGGATAGATAAGTTAAGGTGGGATAAGATGGA
Source organism: Thaumatotibia leucotreta (assembly GCA_025490895.1). Classification (NCBI taxonomy): domain Eukaryota; kingdom Metazoa; phylum Arthropoda; class Insecta; order Lepidoptera; family Tortricidae; genus Thaumatotibia; species Thaumatotibia leucotreta. Next base: position 23,811 of record JALPQI010001452.1, read on the forward strand.
ACAGTTTTTTAATGGGGTAAGACAAAATATCGTCCTCCTGGCACAGCGTAGGTATATAGGTAGTTTCTTTGTCTTGTTACCCCATTAAAATTACCCCAAAAAACCATTCCATCTTACCCCACCTTACATTACATATATAATTCAAATATTTGCTCATTTGGAACAAATATTTGTATAAATATTTGCAAATATTTGTTCCAAGGGAACAATTTGTTGGATTTAGTATGGGAGTTTCCAAGGGAACAAATATTTCTGATATAAAAATACACAAATAATGCCCTCGCCGTGACTCGAACCCGGAACCTCCAGCTTCGTAGGCAGGGGCTGACGAATAACTCGTAATCGAAGAATAGGTAAGCACTCGTACAATAAAAATGTAAGGAATCTGTTTCCTACTTTGTGTACTACGGCAGCCATACTCGTATTTCACAACTATCTATAGCTACACCTGCCGGCGAGTGCTGAGTTATTTTCTAGAAGGTCAGGGTTCAACTTACCGGTCTGTACTTTATAGTATTTAGTTTCTGTACGTATTCAGTAGACTACGTTATGTACCTATGCGTATGCAGTGTCGAAAAATCGAATGCCACATAGATGGCAACTACCTTAAATATTGTTAATAGCATATTTTGTGTAAGGGAGATTATGTTATCATTATGATACAGGCACAGGCACCGGTTTCTTAATATAGGTCATTACATTACCGATTCTGAATTCATAATAGGGAAATTATGATATGGATGTTCATAAAATTACATAACATTTTACTACTTTTACTATGACAGTAGGACCAGTAGGTACCAATTACGTAATTACGACATTAATCGGAGCTAAATACAATCCGAATAACAAATACAAAAGAATCATCATCATCACCAGCCTATGATAGTCCACTGCTGGACGTAGGCCTCTCCTATTAACTACGCGTATAGACGCATTAGGAGGTAAATGCCCATAATCGCCACGCTGGGTAAGCGGATTGGCGATCGCAGTAATGTGTCCACTGTGATGACGCTGCTGCCCATCATCAATCTTTGATCAAATAATGGTCAGTGATACTTCAATCCCTTAGTCGACCCTTACGACACCCGCAGGAGTTGGAGTGATGACAAATTGTATTCTTATTGGCGTCACCACGCGGCCCGACTATGGAATGTGGTAAAAAAAACAACACTTACAAAATGCGGATATTTTGAACCGATCGAATATTATTAAAACTCGCCTTTATTAACGAACACAATTTTATTAACGTTGGACATTATTCCCAAGTCCCTACGGCCGCTTAAATATGAATTAACTGCCTGTATCCAATACCGGCTTACATAAAACCAGGAACTAAAACGTCATAAGAACATTCGGACTTCATATGTACTTACGACGTTTTTCTACGTAGCTCCAGTCTGCAAACGTAGCAGAAGTTACGAGTTGAGCAATTGTGCACTTTGTTTGTATAACGTTAAAGTGTTTGTGGATGGCAAAAGGTTAGACAATCCCAGCGAGCACAATGTTACAGTATTTAGTAGTTGCATCTGGGGCCGACTTAGAATTGTATGGTGGTGGATAAATGTCTTTATCTACATCCATATCATAAGTTGTCTACAATATGTTTAGCGGCGGTAAGCAAATAGCCTACTTTAAGAAATCTGTATCTGTGGGTGTATCATAATTTTTACTTTACGATATCGCAACCGATATCTTAATCACAATTAAATTTCGAACATTCTGTTAAAAAAGAAAAAACACACTTTAATTTCGATTATCGAATTAATCGATTTGTAATTTCATTCACATTAAAATTCATATTCCATACATTCTTCTTAATCTCGAATACTGAGAATCGATATCGACTCAAGACCTTACCTGGTTTATGAATAAAAAAAAACGAATGTCAGTTCAGTCATTTGTTTTGTTTGAATTGTTTCAAACCTCCAACTTTTTTGGACTGTTGACTTGAAAGTTAAATATTATCGAGTTCGATATGAAATATTTACACTGAAAAAATATTTATGACGACGAAGCCAGTGATGTTGAAATGTGTGAAACACCACCAGAAATCCGGACGCCGCTACAACCGTGACCAATAATTTGCTGCCACAAAAATAAACATATTGTAGAAAACTTATTATATGCATGTAGATAAAGTTATGTACGCAACTGTTCATAATTAGGCATTATGAACCAGTCACATAAAATACTATTATTTTGGGCTGTTTGTTTTGGAGATTTCTTTTAGTCTGTTTTCTTACAAATGTAATGCTGCAAAGAGATATATCCACATTTTGACTCTACTGCATTGCAATAAATATGATTAAAAATGGATTTATTTCCTTCTACTTAGGTGACTATACCTACCTAATTCTTGATTTTATATGTAAATTTTCCTTTCTAAGTTCCTGAAATAAAAAGTATTCCTATGATATTTTTAATACTTTCCCGTTAATTTAATTATATCGGTAGCAAGCAATTGCTACCAATATAATGAAACGTACTGCTAATTTACAATTATAAATTATATTTTTTTTAATTGTTTTTTTTTAATGTTTTGCTTACCAACTTATGTTATTTAGAATATCGTAGAATAAATATCATTCGTAAATTTAATTAATATAGCTTTTTAGGCTTCTTATTGTTTTATGAAGTTCATAATCACCTTGTTTTATCATTCGTCTCCAACTTTCCTTCCTTGTTTCTTCTATTTAAGTTGGTATAAAGAAAAGACTTACACATATAACACTAATTTAAAACTAACAATTAAATACTAGGTTACGTGTAAAACATAGCCCTACCCCACAACATACCCCCTCACATAAATTTATTTACTAAAATTTACTCCAAACTCTAATCTTTTAGAAATTACTAGAAAGCTATGTCGTTTGTATAGAGTCGACAAATACGAGAACAATTAGCGCGGATCCCATATTACATGAAATAAAACAATCTTGCAGAATAATCCACAGAATTACAAACGCCTATGATCTATATTATTATTACTTTTTATTTTCACAATTTTACAATTTATATACATACCTAAATTAAATATAACTAACCTAACCTATAAATATCTAAGATTCACCATTTTGAAATTGTATCGAGGATGGCAGCGGTAGGTATTCGCAATTATCCAACAATTTATATTTCAAATTATACAGTATGTATTTGATCGTAAAGCAAAGAAAGAAACACATTAATTTTTAGATCATACTAAGCAACTTTTACTATGGGGCCAAACCCGAATTCACGAAAAAAATTTGGACATTTTCATACATTTTGATTGCGTGATCATGAACACGTTGTATGGGAGAGTAATTTTTTTTTTCACGAATTCGAGTTTGGCCCCATAGTAAAAGTTGTTTAGTATGATCTAAATATTAATGTGTTTCTTTCTTTGCTTTACAATATAAAGATGTATAAATATTAAGATGAGAAAAAAAAATCGTGTATTTTAAGTAGGTAGTCAAAAACCATGCGTATTGTCGACCCCATATACATACATGTAGGTATATTATGTAGGTATCTTGCGACTATGATATTTAAACAAATAAGAGTTACGATAATAAAATCATTTAAACTTGGTAATTTACAAAAAAAAATAAACAAAATTTTATATAGATAGTATTTAAAAGGCTCGCGAGCATTGCGAAAGTAACTATGCATTCTAGACATCAAAATAAACAAAACATATTATGAGGCGTAATGTCAAATTCCCCAAAAAAAAATTGTTTCTTTTTTAGACTTTTTGAATACTTTTTAACATTTCCAATACTTTTGATCATAACAACAATTTGTTAAAATTAATTTATTAAATCTTTTTTAGGGACAGGTTTTTTCGTCAACGTCTAGTCTATTCTTATTTTTTGATTGTCAGGCAAAAGGTGTGGTAATATTAAAACACACTGTGGTAGCATTGTAATCAAAACTAAGTTTTATGACGAGTTACGTCGAAAAACTTATTTCGAAAAAAGGTTAATTATCTCTGGAACCAAGCCAAATTCAGGAAATTTTATATAACATTAAATACTCTAATATACGTGGTCCTTCACCATCGGCCTCATCTCTAAACTCAGAGTCGCTCAAAGAGCTATGGAGAGGGCTATGCTCGGAGTTTCTCTGCGTGATCGAATCAGAAATGAGGAGATCCGTAGGCGAACTAAAGTTACGGACATAGCCCTCCGGATTAGTAAGCTGAAGTGGCAATGGGCAGGCCACATTGCACGCAGAGCAGATGGTCGATGGGGTCGAAAAGTGCTCGAGTGGAGACCACGGCTAGGCAAACGCAGCGTAGGACGTCCACCCACAAGATGGACAGACGACCTTATGAAGGTCGCCGGGACACGCTGGATGCAGGTCGCATCTAACCGGTACATGTGGAGGTCCAGAGGGGAGGCTTATGTTCAGCAGTGGACGTTTTATGGCTGAGATGATGATGATGATGATGACTCTAAATATGCTCAGGAATTCACCATTAATCTTTCGGAATGCTCAACGTGTATAATTATACACATGTACACTACTTCAGTAAAAACATTAATATAATTCATCGGCGGTTGGCCCGAGTAGTAATTATACATAATTATAATGATTAATTTGTACACGTGTAAAATTAAAGTTCCAATAACTTATACGTAAAATATAATATAAAATTATTGTGTATCTGTGTTTAATATATAATTTAATATCTAGTACATAGATAGTGCCTACAAAGGACGCAATTATTTTCTAAAAACTTATTAAATTACTTTGCGGATCTTTCAAATTCCATGGCAGTTTGCAAATACCCAATTTATTGTTTGCAAAATACGTCTGTTCTATTTTAGAAATTCAGCATTTGCCAATTTTAGACATGTACCTTTAATTTGTAATCTGGCTGTCTTACAATTGTTTCTGTCCTCGATATGTAAAATGTGTATCTAATACAGTGGCTACTCTAAAAATGTAGTAAATAACAAAAATCCTTATTATAGTTCGGGAAATATTATTTGACAGACTCTTATTTTAATAACGACCTTTTGTTTTGCGTCATTAATAATAGAAAAGTGCTCGACTGCTGATTGTTTAGTAAGCGTTAACGCAAAACAAAAGGTTATAAGTGAGATAACCAGTCAGTCAAATAATATTTCCCGAACTATACTCGTAGTTCGGAGCCGAGGATGCTTGGCGACACTTCCTTGCTGTATCGCAATACTGGGTGCTTAGCCAAGTTTCCAATCGCTAACGCTTAATCGTCAAACGTAAACGAAAGGCAGCTAACGTCTTTGTTGCACTAATATGAAAGAGTGACAGAGAGGGAAAACTACGATACGCTACTAAGCGTTAGCGATTGGCAACATCCTTATGCGTTGTGCGAGGAAGTCGCCAGCTCTTTGGTCCTAAGACAATATAAATATTTGTACGGTGGCCTACTTTCAAAATCACTTTAAATCCTCGCATTTAAATACTCGAGTTCAAATTAAATTTGAATTGAACTAAGTTCACTAATTTCCTTTTAAATAAACAAGTTCAAACGGGACCCAATTAGTGTAATGAAATCGGGGTCCCAGGATTCCACTTTAACGAACGATCTATTAATTAATGATTTCTAAATAAAAAAAATCGTCTCTTTGATCAGTTTAATTGGTATTATGGATTTATGCTTGTCAGATGTATTTAGTTCCTTGAAATGTGTTCAATTAGTTTCAATAAAGTGCGCTGGATTATTTATAGATGACGCTACAAATGCGTGCAAAGTAACCCTTGTTACATCTACCAGCTTGTAGGTTTTTTAAGGTTCTAATTTTATAGTAGACTTAGAATCTGTAGATAGATAGATTTAATTTATAGTTTTTTATAGTTAGTTATAGTGATTTTCTTAATTTAAGTTTAATAATAAAAAAAGTTAAGATTTAAGAAAATAGCAATTGCTGATCAGAATCACGACAATAGAAGCGACTAGCGACATTCTGACACAGGCCGAACCTCATGTCAAGATTTAATGAAAATTCTTCTAAATCTTGTGACAATTGACATTATCGTGGGAAAGTAAAATGTAGTTTATTAACAATTTAATACCGAAATTTATAAATAATTCCATGCTTGTGACAAACAAGCACATGGACCATCCAAATGTAGGCGGTAGTCGTAGCCTACCTGAGACGTCAGTGAAAGTGATATTTTACCATTGTCACATCTACAAGGTGCCCATGTGGAAAGGGAGAAATTCTAATAGCATATTCCTGAGACTAAAAGAAGCAAAAAATGTTCAATAAATTTTGGTCAAATCTGCAAAAAAAAAAAATTTTTTTTAGTTTTTTTGATGTTTTGAATGCCTTCATACACAAAAAAAGATTGTATTAATGAATTTTTCGCGAAAAATGCACTTTAAATTTTTTTTTCATTTGCTAGATAATTAAAGATTTTTTTGTTCATTTGATGTCTGTCAATTAAGTGTGATAAGACTCAGACAACATGGTAACAAAATCGATTCCTAAAATGCGTTTATCAAAGAATAATGTTCTAAAACGGTTTTAAGAAAAAATCTAATTTTCTCTTAAAATATACTGAATCTAGAAAACTTCATATGACATTTTTAACTTCAAATTTGATCAGAAATCCGCTGTTGAACTTTTTCCCTTTCCTCATGGGCACCCTGTATTTTGATTTAAACTTTCACGATTATCACTTATATTTTAAAGACAAACGGTTCTTAAAGACCGCGTAAACTTTATCCTGACGTTACACCCGTGGTCGCAGGCATACTATAATTAAACGTAAGTTTATGCGATAAAGACCCGTTTGTCTTCAAATTTGTCATATATTATTTGTTACTATGGTGATATAGCTTGGTGACAGACCCATGATAGGGTCTCATTTTACCACCTCCTAAGATCCAGTGACATTCGCTTAGTTTTTGAATTTAGACCTTTCTCTTCATTAATAAAAGTTCAAAATAAATTTTATATACAAAATTTTGTACACGAGGACTTAGGAGTCTAAGGGTACGGAACCCTTATAAACAATGTGTTCTACGTATCAATTTCATCCAACACGGGAGCACTGATCTCCCGCCGTATGATTAGTCCCCCCGTCTCATGAATAATGGAACGCTGCATAGAAAACTGCACACTATGCAAATGTGATGCAGTTTAATTATCTAGCTGACGGCATGGGTCAAACAAGGTATGTTTAGTAACATATTTCGTGATTTTGTTATAGTACATTACTATAGAGGACGGGAAACGAAGGGTTACAGGCCAAGTAGATATATCTGGCCGAAGGAACTGAGGCCAGATAGGAATACGCGGCCTGTAGCCCTGTTTCTCGCCGAGATTTGTATAGTGCTTTTCTCAAACTTGCCATGAAATAAAACGAACTGATTTCGCCGAACCATACTATTTGATTTGTAAATAAACCAATAGTACAGTATCGTACAACATTAAAAAAAAACATTCGCGCCTAACTTTTTTTTTAAATCTGTTTGAGGTATCCTTTTACCTGGTGGTATAGACATTATTTCTTAGGTTTTTTTTTTCTGTGGCTGAATGTCAAGACATAGTGTCACAATTTGACGTTTCAAAACAAAAGACAGTTTGTTTGCAGTCCTAGGTGTGAAATAAATACATGAAATCTCTTTACATATCATCTTAGCATATGCCACCGGATACATAGTATTTCCGGGTTTAATTTAAAGTAAGTAACATCAACATTCCGTAGCAAGTTTGAGAAAAAGTTATTACGGTCACCGTGTGGTGGCAGTAAGAATACATTTGTCACCACCCAACTCTTCCCGCGGGTGTTGTAAGAGTGTTGTCGACTAAGGGATTGAAGTGTCACTGACTACTTTTTGATTTGATTGGTGATAGGCAGCAGCGTCATCATAATGGACAAATTACTGCGGTCGCCAATCCGCTTGCCCAGCGTGGTGATTATGGGCATTTACCTCCTAAAGCGTCTATACGCATAGTTAATAGTAGAAGAGTCTTAAGTCCTGCAGTGGATTGAGAAAGGCTGATGATGTATATACACCGTGATTTCTAATAACCCGAAAGATTTTAACAGTGTGTTCCTGACCACATTTAGAAACTATAATGTCGTATAAACTTTTCTGGATATCGCCTAGTTTCAGAGTTATTACCAATTAAAAAAAACATATGTTCTAATTGTAACTTGGTACAAAAGGTCTTTTTAACGGCGATGGTGCCATTATGGAGAATAGTCTCACTAACCTCAATAATAGATGTCGAAAAGTGAGAAATAAAACCTTTTAAAAATGAGGTTTTTGTAAAAAAACCTTAACACTCATTGTAAGTGCTAGTTTCATGAATAACTTTTACTTTTTATGTTAAAATACATTCATTAATTAAATAACAATTGAAAAAAAAAATTAAAAAAAATTTTTTTTTCGCCAAAAATGACAAAAGTCATATAATATTTTTTTGTTTGTTTTTACATCAAAAATGCGTGGTTAAAATCTTTCGGGTTATTAGAGATCAGGGTGTATATGTATATTATGGTCGCAGGAGTCCGCTGGATGGGGGTGGCACTGAAACAGTTATTGTGGCAATATTTTGGGGAGGCCTATGTTCAGCAGTGGACATCTTTCGGCTGATATAATGATGACGATGATTACATATTTACAAGTTTTAACATAGTTTCACCACGTGGTGACGGCAATAAAAATAACATGTTCATCACCCCATCTCTTCCCGTGGGTGTCGTAAGAGTCGATTAAAATATTGAAGTGTCACTGACCATTAATTTATTGATGATGGGCAGCAGCGTCATCATAGTGGACACATTACTGCGGTCGCCAATCCGCTTGCCCAGCGTGGCGATTATGGGCATTAGGTACCGCCTAATGCTTCCCATGTGGTAATAGGAGAGACCTATGTCCAGCTATGGACAGAAATATGCTGCTGATGTGATTACAGTTTCAACAGTCCCAATTTGTGTCCGTATCGGTTAAAGTTGTCGAATTTTTGTCAATGCTTGATAATAGAGACCTAGATTTTCAGATACATCTTTGAAGCCATTAGTCATATATTTACGAGTACCTACCTATATACACCGTGTTAGTGAGTTATAAAAAAATTAAGTTTAATGACTGAACAAGTGTATTGCAACCTTTATTACATCCTAATGCTGCTTTTTTTGACATGTGCCGTCAGTCGCCTGAGATCTTATTTTTAAGGTTCTCTCACACTTGGCATTACCAATTTTATGTATGAAAACAAGAAAACATTTTTTTTTTTAACAAATTAACAAAAGCCAGATATACCAGGCAACTTCTATTAATGTCCCAGGTAGCCTGTCCAATTTAACGAAAATCAATAAAAACACGGTGTATTTAACACTTTGAGCGCGAGGAACTCCCGAGGGGAGTTCTCTGTGGGAGGTCCATTTTCGCTAAAAAGCGAAAAAATCACGGTATCAGCTACGAGCGTGGCGCGTAGCCTCGTCCGCAAAGAAAGTGTTAAGTGTTTTATCATAATAAATCATAATCCAAAACTTCAATTATGTAAATTTCTGTACTACGGTAAGCATTTCTAAGAAAAATGTACTCAAACTTAGGTCTAACCGCTCTTTGGCTTAAGGGTCAAATACAAACCGAACATTCAAAATGGACCGAGAGGTCAAACCTTACAAATGACAATGTTAAATAGCTAAGTGACCCTTTACAGGGACCTTTACTTAATTGTTCATGATTGGTTAAGTTTTAGTAAGTTTTAGTTTAGGAGTGGTCTTTCTAGTCTCTTACTTCAAGTGGACTAGACACTTGATATATAGATTAAAAACTTTATTTATGTTCACAACATACATGGCGTTAACAATCAGTAGGTATACCTTTGTGATGTAGTTTAAATAGATTAAGACACTAAGACGGTGGTGGCTCAGTGGTTTAGACGTTTGACTTCCAATCCGGAGGTCGTGGGTTCAAATCCTGGCTTGTACCAATGAGTTTTTCCGAAACTTATGTACGGAATATCAGATGATATTTACTATTAGCTTTCGGTGAAGGAAAACATCGTGAGGAAACCTACATACATCCGCGAAGAAATTCAAAGGTGTATGTGAAGTTCCCAACCCGCTTAGGGCCAGCGTGGGGACTATAGCCCAATCCCTCTCATATGTGGGAGGAGGCCTGTGCCCAGCAGTGGGACATTATATAGGCTAAAATATTAAGACACTATAAGAAATGTATAATCATCATTATTATTTTAGGCATTTATCGCCCACTGCTGAGCATAGGCCTCTCTTCTAGTACGCCACTAATCCCGATCCAGAGCCAATCTAACCCAGATGTGTTCCGCAATTTTGCGAATATCGTCTACCCAACGTCTCAGAAAATTAATGGGTTAGAAAATAGTAATTTAATATTATTATATTTAAAAGCATATATTTAATCTGTATAATAGGTACTACCTACTCGTACAAATAGCATGAGTAAAAATGCAGATAATTTCGCTATGGTTTCTGAACCAATTTTAATGATATGTGTGAATATGGCATTTATGATATGTGCTTAGATAAAGTAGTGTATGCAACTATACTCAATTAGGCCCTAAAACATTCGTGTTTTAACGTATTACATACGGTTGTATAATAGTATTTTACACAATCGTGTTATAATAGAAAGCTTTTCATTCGAGTGCCTTGTTCAGGCCACGAAGCTTGCTGAGCTTGCTTATTATGTACAAAACTTTTTCTACGAGTCAATAAATATAAGTAAACAAAAACAATGAAATAAATATGCTAAAACGAAGTGCAGATCCTGAGGTGGCCGCCCGTTGATGTCTTTTTTGCTGACACGTGACGTCTTTTTTTCAGTTGCCTACGTACAGCGTTGGCTTATGAGTTCATAATAGTTGAGTTGCGAACTCGACGTAAATGTATATTATGATTAATATTTTCTGTACGTAATCATAATTCGAACAGAATAGTCGACGAGTAGACAAAGTACAATACATCCAAGGTAAGACTTTACCTTAGATATAAAATAATGTAAATGTTAGGTTGTCGATATAGGTCCAAAAAAATATCAAAGGTATGCAAGTTGTCACAATCTTAAGAAAGTAAGGAATTACCCTTTTACTATAATATCTACAAATCATGTTAAACGCGAAACGTTGCATATTAAGCACATCACATAAAACTTTCATAATACTTCTAACAAAACAACATAACACTTAAATAACGACATGGAGGGACATTTAACCCCCACACAGTGATTTGTGACAAAAATCAAAGAGGCGTTTAAAAAGGCCATAATTCTACGTGTTTTCTTGGTGCTTATAACTTTTTTTGGCACGGATTGGAGATAGTTTAGCTTAAAGACTAGTTAATAATACAGACATCATGTTACTTAATACTACTTTAAGTGAAGTACTTATGCAAAATCGAACGAATAATGTCAATGATAACGCGTAAACATGCAATGACACGTGAAACTTCATACAGGTACATAACTGTAAATTTACAGGGTAATGATACTTATTAGCAGGGCCCGTAATTTTCATGCCGATGATATCAATTTGACGTCACGCTCCATTTAGGGTGATCCCAAATAGTTTTATTATTCATTATTAATCATTAGTCGTCAATCATTTTAATCATGTACAAATAAATTCAAAAGTAGTATATTTAAACGTGAAATATATAACACCTACTTGATACGTGAAACATAAATAAAACTTTTTGATTTGTTTTTATATATACATTTTATTAAATGATATTGTTAACACATTTAAATAATTACGTAGAAAACAGAATTTTCCTTTAACGTACAGCACGTATCAAGAAGGAATTATTTATTTCACGAGTAAATATACTACTTTTAAAGTCATTGATACATGATTAAAATGATTGACGACTAATTATTAATAATGAACAATAAAAATATTTCAGATCACCCTGAATGGAGCGTGACGTCAAATTAAATAAATAAATAAATGAATAATAAACAACAACGTTGTATGTTTACAGCGCAGTGCAATGCTAAGAATTCCAACGCATAATAATATTGTGTAGTAAATAATGCACAAAAGTAATCCCACTTCATCACGACGGTTACAAATCGTCCTAGTTCCATTGTACCAGGGCTCAATCACGGGTCGTGTTTTGGATATTAAGCGACGCTTTATGTATAGCACATTTGTGGGCATTTGTGTTAAGCAAGCACATATAATTATGCCCTTGACAGAATTGGAACCCACAACCTCCAGATTCATAGGCAGACGCTGTCTACCAAATCAGCCTTGCAAGCTGACAAATGTTAAATTGTATCACAATAATTTTAAATGTAATTTAGAAAAAAAAGTATCGGTCTTGTTAGCCTCCGCAACCTATTTTTTCCTTAGTCATGATTTTAAGGATATGTTTTTTTTAATTTATAATAGGTAGACGTTTTACCAGGATCATACCTGCTGGTAAGTGATGATGCAGTCTACGGTGGAGCAGGTTTACCTATGAGATGTATCTATTATGTATTAGTACATTGTGCATCAAGGGAGGTACGTACGGAATTACTAACGAGAGTGTTAGAAGTTTATGACTCGAGTTAGTATTCCGCTTACCGACCGTGATGCATACAATGTTTTTCATCACACTTGCTGACAAAAAAATAAGTTTTAAGACATAGGTAATATTATTAAATGACGTAGGTACTAACATTTCCATTACTACCTAGGGAATTTCACTTTTCTATTACTCCCGCTACTCGCGCAAGCAATGGCGCGCTTAGACAGCAAGTGTGATGAAAAATATTATATCGTTACTTGGAACCCACATCACACTCCTTATTTATTTAATCTTATCGTGGGAAAAGGTAGATTTCTGCATGATGTTCCATAACATTTATTGCGATTTACTATCATATTGATAATCCTTACTGTAAAGTGTCTCTGGTTCAGACGTATCATGTATCCGTATCATGCGAGGGGTAGGATTCATTCCGGTCGTTTGAGACGCAAATTGAGTTTTTCGAAGACGTTGGCGCCGAACCAAGGATATGAGGAGGAAACAATATTATTAAATATGTGAAATATTGTTATGAGGAAGTAGTTTTTTTACGCCTCAGTCGGGTAACGTCATGACAAACGATTTCATGTATTATATAACCAGTTACAATACATTAGTCACTTTAATACTCATAATTTAAAACTAGCGTTGAAAATTTCCGGATTAAATCCTGCTTCTTTCCAAGCAGCTCATTTTTTTCCGGATTAAAAAAAAGCAATGAAAGTTTCCACTTTAATTTTCAACCCTAGGAGAAGAATAACGCTTACCCACAAATAGTAATATCAAAACTCCATAGTCATTCGACACTAGTATCTGAGAGAAAACGTTATAAAAAATTTGCCCCAGTATGCTTAAGTAGCACATGATTTGTATGTCAGTATGTCGCCGCGAGATAGATTTACCATCTTTTTCTAACTATATGTATAAAAGAGGGAAGGCTAGTCTATCTCGCGGCGACATATTATTGTCGCACTAATCCTGTGCTAAGCCTGCATGCTGGTCCTGCTGGGAACGTAGAGTGCCCAGAAGGCTGGCCACATTGTCGCGCAGGACTGCTATGCTGAGTTTAGTAATTTTATTCGTTATTCTTCAAATAAAACTTTGGCGAATCGAGCCTTAATACATATAGTGAATCCTAACGCCTCGGCTGTGGAATGCTCGAATTAATCGAAAAGTGTTTTTTTTTTCATAGAACTACATCATGAAGTTCTTCTAAAAAAGGTTTTTGAAGGGGCAATGCACATGGAGTTACAAAAGTCTGGGAATAAGTAACAGTTTACCATAGCCTCGTAAGACCCAATGCACATTGCAATGTACAATGTTGTTGCAATCCAATTTGAATCTTTCTTGAACCAATTAAAGTAGAATTTCTTATGTTTCATTGCTTTTTGAAATTACTAATTCACATATAGAACAAGGTTCAAATTAAAAATAGGTAAGTAGCTATGGTGGGCCTTTTTTTTATTTATTTGAAATAGGCTTACTCATGGCCACAGACTAGCCAAGGGCAGAGACGTGGCCTACGATGGAGTGAGTTTGCCCAGAAGGTGCCTATTCACCCTTGACTTGAAGGTTGACGGGTTATATGATCTTGGAAATATAGACGCCGGCAGGGAATTCCAGTCCTTGGCAGTACGCATAAGGAAAGAAGACGCAAAGCGCTTTGTACGAACGAGTATAAGGCAGATGGTGATGTAAATTTATCACTGGTGGTGTAAAAGTCCAAAAGGAATTATTCGTCTAGTCAGAACATTGTAATAAAATGGACGAAAAATATGAAAAAAATCTCCACAATGTCCCTAAAGGCCTGTTACCGAAAAAGGCTAGTTTATTCAAATCCGGAACACTCAGTATATCGTATTAATCTGATCAAACGCCCCCTTGCCCCACTTTCCCCCATCCCCCTGCGTCGCTTGGGAATGTATTATTAAGTGTTGCCAGAGTCTTTTATTTACGTCTAACGCTTGACGCTTTAGGTACTGATTTGGTTTTAATACAACGTTGTATTTCTGTTTTAAAAATAAGCGAACTTGCGATACTAGATAAACCTAGTGCTGATACACTAGGCAATTGGTGCATTTTAATTTCAGTTTTTAATAGTGTAACTAGCACTGTTAGACTAAGTGTCGCTGTTTCAAAACCAATATATTTTTTGAATATCATCATCATGATCATCATCATCATCATCAGCCTATGATAGTCCACTGCTGGACGTAGGCCTCTCCTATGAACTATGCGTATAGACGCATTAGGAGGTAAATGCCCACAATCGCCACGCTGGGCAAGCGGATTGGCGATCGCAGTAATGTGTCCACTACGAGTATGATGACGCTGCTGCTCATCATCAATCTCTTATCAAATGATGGTCAGTGATACATTTTTTACATTAGTCGACTCTTACGACACCCGCAGGAGGTGTTGTGGTGGTGACAAATGTATTCTTACTGCCGTCACCACACGGCCAATTTTTTTAATATGGGTATATGTAATAACCGCCTTACAAGGTGGACTGATGACCTGGTGAAGGTCGCAGGAGTCCGCTGGATGCGGGTGGCACAGGACCGGTCATTTTGGCAATCTTTGGGGGAGGCCTATGTTTAACAATGGAAGTCTTTTGGCTGATATTATGATGATGATGAACCGCCTCAAGCCTACGCCCGCTTAATTGTGCCTTAATTGATAATTAAGTTCCAATGAACGTATAACTAGCTTTTATATTCGCGATTTCTTGCTTGTCCACATAGTAAAAGAACTGCTTGGCGTGACCGTTTTAGTACCCTGTTCACTCCTGCTCCACGATTCGAATGCCACCCTGTATACATACACGAGTCTTCAAAGAATTTACTGACCGAAGCTGCTTGATAATTTTATTCCTTACTTAGTGGACATTTTCATTTCAACAGTGTGATTTATATTTTGTGGTTGTCTTATACGATACGCTTACATCCGTGGAACGGCGAAGGAGATACATGGGGTTAAACTGTTTACCTGTAACAAAAGAGGAGAATATTATTAGACAAAGTGATATATCTATGAAATAAATAAATAATAAATAAATAAATATTGTGGGACATTTGACACAAATCGACCTAGTCCCACGGTAAGCTCAATTAAAGCTTGTGACGTGGGTATCAAGCGACGATATATATAATAGATAGATATATATAGATACTTAAATACATAGACACCCATGACCAAAGGAATACGTATTTGTGATAAATAAATACACAAATAATGCGCTCGCCGGGATTTAAACCCGGAACCTCCACCTTCGTAGTCACATCGACTTACGGAGCTAGTGAACTATTTAAATAGATTATATCGCGAATATTAATTTATTGAACTATATCCCGATTTATTGACCTAGTGACAACCCTAGCCTAGCAGTAAATAATCAAGATCAAGTGCGGGTAGTTAGAAAAACCCGCGCAGCTCGAAAGTGTTGATAAATTCTCTCGCCAGTCTGCCTGCGACCACGGGTGTAACGTCATGCCCGAAACGTCATGATATAATTAAACGTAAGTTTACGCGATTAAAACCCGTTTGTCCTTAAAATATATCCCAATGTTTCGAACACTTATGATATGTAGGTAACATTATTGTAATTCAGTTAAAAATAACGCACAAATAAAATCTACTTTTAAGGATTTCTCCTAGATCCCATCATCATAATCATTAAGCCTGGGCTTGGTGCCAACGCGACCATCAAGAAGTTATCATCATCATCATCATTATCATGATCGGCCTGTCTCAGTCCACAGCTGGACATAGGTCTCAAGAGGTTATACCCGTTCGAAAAAAAAAATGCCCGAGTAACCCGTTTGATAAATATTTAAATAAAATGTTTAAGTCTCACGTTACTTATAATTGTAAAAAAAAATTGGTGCCCGATTCTCAGATATATCCTTCAAAAAAAAAACAGTAGAAAGAGAACCTCCTTTTTTGAAGTCGATTAATAAAATCAATAAAAATAGCTGTATTGTTCAACAGCTATCGCTAGCGATATTTGCAATTCAAATCTGCTTAAATTGAATCCCAAGTAATATCCGTCGTGGAGCGAGAAAATGTTAAAGTAAACAATAATTTCAGAGACAACTTTGATTGCACTCGAATAGTGTTGCAGCTTCTTGCGAAATGGAACCGCATCTCTCTAATTGTTACTGACTCCTTAACTATAGTTAATTGGTACGTCGCAATATAGTTTGTCAGTTTATGTAGCCTAGTTGGTAGTGTCACCGCTTACGAACTTAGACGTGTCTACCAATAGATATGTACGAGGATGATAACTAATATAATACTCGATCCCCGTAATAATCGGAGACTTTACACTCGAAGTTGTAGACGAATATATATACCTAGGGCAAACTATTCAGTTAGGGAGGTCCAACTTCGAGAAAGAGGTCAATCGTCGAATCCGACTCGGTTGGGCAGCGTTCGGGAAGCTACGACACATATTTTCGTCCAATATTCCGCAGTGTTTGAAGACGAAAGTCTTTAATCAGTGTGTGTTGCCAGTGATGACATACGGTACTGAAACGTGGCCGCTTACAATGGGTCTCATAAGAAGGCTCAAAGTCACCCAAAGGGCAATGGAGAGGGCTATGCTAGGAGTCTCTCTGCGTGATCGGATTAAAAATGAGACCATCCGCAGCAGAACCAAAGTAACCGAAATAGCTCTCCGAATCGCTAAACTGAAGTTGCAGTGGGCGGGGCACATTGCGCGTAGAACCGATGGCCGTTGGGGCGGGAAGGTTCTTGAGTGGCGGCCACGTACTGGAAGGCGTAGCGTGGGTAGGCCCCCCACAAGGTGGACCGATGACCTGGTGAAGGTCGCAGGAGTCCGCTGGATGCGGGTGGCGCAGGACCGGTCATTGTGGCAATCTTTGGGGGAGGCCTATGTTCAGCAGTGGACGTCTTTCGGCTGATATGATGATGATGAATACTCGATCGGAATCGGAATATGACAGGAAGTAGGAACAAAATCAGGAAATCACATCAAGTTTGGTTTCAGATGTTTTAATTAATGTTTGCTGGTGGTAGAACCTTGTGCAGGGTCCGCCCGGATAGGACCACCGTCTTACCCGTTAACCTGCTCCTAAATAGCAGTGTATTCACTGCTGTGTTTTGTTTTAGGGGTAAGATAGCCGGTGTAATTACTGGCATAGATAGAGGGAATCCATCTAAGTCCTCAGGGTAGGCAGCGCATAGGCGATTTTTTGGTAACTGGGTCATTTGCAGAAAAAGTGTACCTTTTAATTTTTTTTTTACGATCATGGACTGTAATACATCATTTTACTCGGCATCGTGCATACTTTTCAGTTATGAAACAAAAAAATTGTCCCAAATGTCACGAAAATAAATATGTAAATTGAGATTACTCAGTTTAGTTACTCCCATACTAAATGTATGAAACGAAATGTAACGAAACTGAAAAAAAAAACTCATATTTGTTACAGATTTTTTCATACCTTTAGTATAGGAGTAACTAAACTGAGAAATCTCAATTTACTTTTCAATCAATTTAATTTTTTGGCGATAAGACCGCCTTTTGTTTAACCTCTGTCTATTTCTATGTCATCTTTGTTTTGGTTTTTGTTTTGTTCGAGGTGTGCAATAAAGAATATTTAATTATTATTTATTTATTTATTATTTACATACTTATTTTCGTGACATTAAAAGGTACACTTTTTCTGCAAATGACCCAACTATGTCCATGGGCCTCAGTTCCTGCTTTCCATCAGGTGGGCTGAGAGCTCAGTTGTCTAAGTTTCGTCACATAAAAAATTTTGATTCATATCATCATGAAATGAATATCAACAGCTGGCGTTAAATACTTGTTTAAAAACTTGATTAAATATGTTTTTTAGAATCCTATATTATTCATAAGTAAGTATTAAATTGTTCCATGAGATCATAAAAAGATATTTTAAAGTACACCTCAACCTAGTTTACCTCAAGATCCAACTCACCCGAACTCAACCATTGGAACGCGCTCAAAGAAACCAATCGAATGGAACGCGAAAAAAGAAAGCGACGCCATTTTGAATTGAATAAATATTATTGGAAATGTTTCGTTGCGTTGTGGTGCACTCGCTCGCCGCACTCGGTCGTACAATAGCTTTGAGTAGCGCTGAAGATTTCGAAAAATGCTGCTTGTTGATTGTTTTCGTATTTTAAAATTAATCATAGACCTTTTTTTTTATTTGGTCCGTAGCTTACTCGTAGTTGGTAGTGACCCTGCCTACGAAGCTGGAGTTAAAATCCCGGCGAGGGCATTATTTGTACATTTATTTATCACAAATCTTTGTTCCTTGGTCATGGCTGTCTATTTATTTAATTATCTATTGCCTAGTAGGTACCCATATCACAAGCCTTAATTAAGTTTACCGTGGGACTAGGTTGATTTATGTAAGATGTCCGAAGATATTACTTATTTACCTATTTATATTGATGATAATACAGTGGAAACCCGCTTTAACTTACATAAATGCGCCTCGTAAAATCTGCCATACTTTTTTTTAAATAATTTGAATAAAGGGCTTTATTTTAAATAAAACTATCTACTGTTAAACTAAAAATCAACCAATATTTATCACGTAAAATTATATTCTTATTTATCGTCTGCTATGTCCCAATACACCCATGCAATCTAGCTAAGCACTTATTTCGTACGCTTTGAAAAACGACCCCCAAATTCGTAAAACGTTTCTTAGAAATTTGCAGAGAATCGTTCAATCTCAGTTCAGTCTAAAATAAATCCTCGGTTTCTGGATGTTATTCTAGGATAACTAGAAATATGGGTAGTAATCCTTTATTGTATAAACTTAATCTAAATTATCAAATAAACACAAATAAAGAAATCTTATCTAAAATAAAAACTAATAATCTAAATAGAAAAGCTAAAAATACATTTAATAAAAATACTTACCTACAAAAAAAAAAAAAAACTCATAAAAAGAATACCCCGTCGAGCAGGTCTGTCTGTGGCATGGACCCCATGACGCTGGCGGCGTTCCCTCTTTGGATCGCAATGCTTATCCTTTGGGAAAAATAGGCGCCAGCTCTGGGGTCCCCAGAAGCGTGGATCAACTGAGACGACAGGGTCCTCACAAATTGCTTCATGTCGGCTGACCAGGGCCCTAAGGTCTCCACCGCAAGCGCCGCAAAATCATAGTTTTGTAACAAACTAGAATACTTGCGGCGCTTGAGGATCTGAGCCTGATCAGCTGCAGCACCGGCCGAGGTGCGTGTTACCTGGATGTGGGACTGGGCGAATGTATCTACACATGTCACGTCCTACACCAGGGCCCTACCTAGTTTCCATGGCACCAATGTTACCCCATCTGGACGCTTAATTGCCATCGTCTCTCACCATACCTGTGGGCTCCAAGGTAGAGGGTATTGAGACGGTGGCTAGCGCCCGATGTACTAGGTCGTTCAGGGTACCATGGCGGTACATGCGGCCGGCGCTTCTTTGACATGACAGACCGTGTATATATTTTTTTACTATAAACTGAAAAATGGTATAGTTGGTAGTGACCCTGCCTACGAAACTAAAGGTTCCGGTTTCAAATCTTGGCCATTGCATTATTTGTGTATAAATTCCTTTTTTTATTTTATCACGAGTAATTATTCCTTGGTCGTGGCCGTCTATTTATTTTAGGATCTATATGTATCTATCTATTATAGGTATATATCGTCGCTTGGTACCCACATTATAAGCTTTCATTGAGGAACTAAGTCGACTTAAGGAAGATGTCGCAAGATTTTATTTACTTATTTCTACATCTTATTTTTAATTGAAATAGGCTTACTCATGGCCACAGACTAGCCAAGGGCAACGTGGCCTACGATGGAGTGAGTTTGCCCAGAAGGTGCCTATTCACCCTTGACTTGAAGGTTGACGGGTTATATGATCTCGGAAATACAAGTATAGACGCTGGCAGGTCATTCCACTCCTTAGCAGTACGCATAAGGAAAGAAGACGCAAAGCGCTTTGTACGAACAAATGGAATATCTACCAAGTAAGGGTGGAACCCGGCCATGCGTCTAGAATTTTGATGGTAAAATGGGGATGGCGGAATAAGCTCATGAACAACTTCACCTTTTGCAGTAATTTTTGTGCAATGAAACAACTATGACCCTACAGCTATTTACACGAAACGGGATCTTCCACATAAAGACGACCATTAAACGCTAAAACACACCTTAGCGAGCCGTTGCACAAATAGCCGTATAATAGCGCTAAAATAGCTCCCTAAGCGAAATTTGTCGCATCTAAACGATTCTTTCTACAAAGAGTTCCACAAACTTGGCTGTTTTTTCATTTAAGGTGCAAAACACACGCCCATGTTGAATTTCATTTTAAGGAAATCAGTTAAATTTTTCTCATTTCCTCTTCGTGAACATAAAAACTTGGCCGTCTCCGAGTTTTTAGGTCATTTCTTTGTACGCTCGATTTCCTTTTCAAGTAATAACGCCTACCTGTAAAAGGTATTTAATATGAAACATAATTTTAATTAAGTGATAGAAGATTGTCATCGTTTACGCGCCAATTATTTCATATTTTTTGTGAAATAGGAACTTTTACGCTTGTGCTGTGAAAAATAAAAACGAAATACTTGACTCGCTTTTAAAAATATGTTTTTGTTTAGATATTTTTTTGGTAAAACTCAAATTGTTTTATCAAATTCTTTTTGAGTTGTAATCATATTTTAGTAAGTAACACTACTATGTATAAAAATTTAAATATTAGATAGCACTTGTACCTAATACCACGGGTGTTGCGAGTGTCCATGGGCTATGGTGTTTGTTTACGATCAGGCGAAACGTTTGCTCGCTTGCCTCCTATTCCATAAAAAAAGACCTAAAAAATACCGATGTTTACCAACTCTGGCTTTTTTAGGGTTCCGTAGCCAAAATGGCAAAAACGGAACCCTTATAGATTCGTCATGTCCGTCTGTCCGTCTGTCCGTCTGTCCGTCTGTCACAGCCGATTTACTCGGAAACTATAAATGCTACAGTAACGAAATTTGGTGAGAATATGTGTTGTATGAACCGCTACAGGATTATGATACTAAATTGTAAAAAATACCATTGGGGTGGGGGCCCTCCATACATGTAACTGAGGGATAGAATTTTTTTTTTAGTTTTACATAAGCGTGTGGGGTATTAATAGAAAGGTCTTTGAAAATGACATGAAGGTTTATACATCACATTTTTATTTAAGCAAATCGTTTTCGAGATATCAGCTCTCAAAGTCTGAAAAATGTGTCCCCCCCCCCTCTATTTTTTAAACTACGCGATATAAAATTCTGAAAAAAATATATGTTATGCCTATTAATAAACTCTATCAACGATTTTTGGTTTGATCAAATTATCTCGTATAGTTTTTGAGGTAGGTTGATTTAACTGTATTTGTTTAATAATAAATTGATAATGGTACGGAACCCTTTGCGCGCGAGTCCGACTCGCACTTGGCCGGTTTTTTCTTTAGTGCATCTAACTTTAACTATTTTAAATGTTTTATTTTTTAGGTTTTAGAGGTTCCATATCATGACGGCAATATCGTGATTTGCTTTAAGACACTTGCAAATTCAGTGGCAACCCTTTCAATAGGCCAGGAATCAATGTGCTGGAGAAAAATAGTACAAAACTGACTAGAATATATTTTTTCGTTAACTAAACACGCATCAAGATGTACTAATTATTACTCGTTTTGGTACTTTGCTGGTGGTAGGACCTCGTGCAGGGTCCGCCGGGATAGCTACCACCATCTTACCCGTTAACCTGCCGCTAAATAGCAAAGTTTGCACTGCTGTGTTGCGGTTTGGGGGTAAGATAGCCGGTGTAATCCATCTAGGTCCTCAAGGTAGGCAGCGCATATTTAGGCGATTTTCTGATTGCTATGTCCATGGGCCTCAGTTCCTGGCTTTCCACCAAGTGGGCTGAGAGCTCAGTTGTCTATCTTCGTCACATAAAAAAACACATTCAAAAATCTAAAAAAGTAAAAAAAGCCTAACCAGTTGGTGGAAAAATAAAAACAAAAAAACAATATGACTAGGTACTTCCAGGTACCTGGCATTCTGTGAAAATGTCTGCGAACATATCATGCGATACATCATGATATCTCGATTCAGTAGGTACTTAGGGTCCATAACTATGACAATATATCCCCAAACTCAATAATTTTGAAACATCGGGAACGTTTTTGCGAATAATCTAATGATTTTCGCTTTTTTTTTCGCTTCTGTTAATCCGCGTTTTCACTTAGTGTTCTGAGCGAGCATTCACTTGTTTGTGGGCTGACGAACGAATAATTTGCTGTATAAATCCTGGTTTCATTTACCCAAGAACGAACGAATGCTCGCTCAGCACACTAGGGTGCGGCTCTACTGAGGCGGAGAGGAGCGGAGATGTGCAAAATTGACCAATTATTACATTCTTCAAATTCAAAATTTGAAACACTGTCATGCGGTCTCATTGGCCAATTTTGCACATCTCCGCTCCTCTCCGCCTCAATGGAACCGCACCCTAAGTGGAAACTCGGCTTTATAGGCCACATACATTTGATAATTTTTCAAAATATTATACAAAGCCTAAATCCTGAAATAGCCGTCGACAACGATTTTGTTTTTTTAATAGGAGCTGTTCCAATTCCAGATTTGTTATGATATCATCGTAAACATGTTTTTAATAAATCAGGATAATTGCTTTCGCGAATTGAATGCGTGCTTTTATAAGTGATTGATTGTTGTTTATTTTGGAAAGAATGGTAAGGATATTACTTAAAACTGAATACGGGAAAACAGCAAGGAAACCCTTATTATAACTTTCCTACTCTTGCGTAAACCCCTAGCAGGATTCGAATCTGGGACCTCCAGGTTTTGTTAACAAGGTTACTAGGCCTTAGCTTATGTGTTTGAAAGAAACTCATAGCATTCTCGCGCCTTCGCGTCTCTTTTGATTGTATTGATTAGAAAGAGACGAGTAGCCGACGGATGTCGCGTATTGCTGTCAAAAAAAGATAATATGCGCTTCCCTGATATATTTACATAGAATCTGTTACTTATTTTTTCAACAAAATCCAAACTTCTAAAATTAAATACCTAGTTTCGTTGGTAAGCGCTTGTTCTACCTTGACATTCGATGCTTTTAACTTTCAGCCCTTAGTCTCCAAACTTCATAACCTCAAACCCTGCTCAATTACAACCTCAAACGTTACCTCACCTCACCTTAACCTCATCTCACCTCAACTTCTAAGCCAACTCATTAGAAATTTTACAACTTTTCAAAGCGATATTATATGGCCGGGGTTTTAATTATGAAATCAAAATGGCGTCGTGCTAATTATTACCGTTTCCTAAATAACAGAAACCGCAGGGTTCCAGAATTCCACAAATTTCAGTCTCCGGTTTCACTTTGTGGGTGCTGTCACAATTATAATATGAACAGTATCTTGACTAAGGTTATTAATTAATCTTATTGTATGTATATAGGTACTGTTTTGGTATTTTATCACGTACAAGTGGCGCTTAGTTATTTTTATTTTCCTAAGATTTCGGGCATTGTGTAGAATATCAGGCTAGACTAATTTGTGATAAGGAGTGACTTCATCCTCCAAAACGACAAAATATACTTTTAGCGTTGACGTTGTGATCTAGTATAAAATAAATGTCTAAAAATCAAGAAAGCTTAATTTACTATATTTTCTAATGGTTTTGTGATGTGTCAAACTTGTACAAATAGAAAGTTTACATAACTTATTATATACTCGATTAATGGCAGTTACATTTTGCCACACAGCCCAACTCTTTTTGTGGGTGTTGTACTCGTAAGTCGTCTAAGGTATTAAAATGTCATTAACTACTCATTAATTGAAAATTGATGATGGGCAGCACAACATCACCATAATACGACTTGCTCAGCGTCCCGATAGCTCCTAATGTATCTAAATATATTGGTTGTAGGACAGAACTGCAGGGGTGGACAAAAATAAGTAGACTGATGATGTGTGTGATGCGAGCTTAAATTATCTCATGTTTATAAACGAACAGAAAGTGATTAAGTAGGCATTTCACCGAGCGTTTCAACCGCGGTGACTTCGGTGGGGATATTATTACCAGATTTCTGTGGGTAGGTATCAATTTTTTTGGATAATATGTTGGTAGAAGTCAACTACGTCTACCAACATGCCCAAAAAATGAGACATCATTTTTCAGCCGCGTGACTCCGGTGGTCCCGTTTCGTTACAAAAGTCAACGTACTGTTTTGTAAATACGCTGCGGCATCTCTGAGGTTTCTCACAGATTATTTCTTGTACAAACTCTGTTTAATTTGTTCAAAACAAACACATTTACAGTCATTAATATTTATTCTGTTCGTTGACAGAGGCATGTTCGCTCCAAGGAATTATTTTATTCAAGATTTCGCATTAAACTGTTTACGATTTGTTACTGTTTTGGCGTAGAAGTGAAAAAGAATTGTTTTGAAAAAAGTTTTTTTAGTTGCGGTTTTTAGTTTAGTTTGTGTACAATATTATCTTAAATTATTTTTTTTTTTATGGCCAGTGTCACAAGGTGACAAATAAATATTGCGCCGTTTAAGAGAGGTCAAGGTTAACCATGGTCAAATAATATGTGGGTCACAAGCGGTATGTGTTAACTGAAAGAGAAAAGATTTTCAAATAAAGTACCTAGGCAAGGCAATAAATACTATTTCGATAATAGTTTAATATCTCATTTTTTCAATAACCTTATCTACAACTTAAAAATAAATTTTAATAAAGCGAACAAAAAACAAGTTTATCCATATTTGTCGATTTCACAAATTAAAATTTAGTTATGAAAGCAAAATTTGTATATTGAGAAAGTAGTCGCTGAAATGAGTGGGAAATGTTAAATTTTACTAGTCACATAATTACACAACTCGTCTGGCAGTCTTTATTTTCAAAACAGTAAATTAAACTAATCTAACTAGCCTAATCTAAGATTGGCCCTTGTGGCAATTGTACCGAGGATACCGGCGGCATTTCTTCGCTGTACCGCAATACTGATATCTATGTTGTGCGAAGTCGCCAGCTCTTCTGTCTCTAACACAAAATATTCACTGTAATTCCAATTCTGTTCGTCATTATTCAATCATAATAATACCCAGCAACACCAAAAAATCACAAATCATTTGTCATCACAAAAGTCTCCCTGCAAACTGGCATTAATTAAAAAAAAGACATCTCGTTAACGAGTGCGCCCAATTCTGTCAATCGCAATATTGCCATGACAGGATTGCTGTTCCAATATTCATGAATCGGTGACGATTGCTTTTCTTCTTTAAAAAAACGGAATGACAAATTGCTGGAAATAAGTTGAAAAAGGTTTCGCGCCTCTGGATTCATTCAACTTGTTTTGATCGTTATGACTGCAGTTAGCGTTTTGAAAGATGATTTTATAGAAAAAATATGTAAAAAAATCTGTTCTTTTACTGAACGCAAGTTTTCTCACCTCTGCTTCAAATTCAATGGGAATATTTTATGTCATCTGCCATTTCTATTTTTCGATGAAATAGTAGGTACATTAACCCGTGGAGTGCCTAGTGGCAGCTCGCTCACAAGCAATTTGGACTGTAGTAATTCTTCCAGATATAAATTCCTAAATAAATAAATAAATTACCTATGAAATTAGTACATACATTAGAAAATACAAAACAATCGCAGGTCAATAAAATTCTCAACGAATATTTTACAAAGGATAAACACACTGGGAAATATGCTAGCATACCAACTTAATATGAAGAAATAATGAGATTCTATTATTATATATTATTTAAGTAAATAATAGGTAACGTAACACGCGAGTTTAGTGACCGCGCACATAATCTCATACAAAAGAGATTTTGCAATCAATGTTCAAATAGAAATAAGCACTTGTTTCAGAAATAAACAGTTTTAAATTTTAATTTTCTTTTTTTTCTGTAAAATAGAATGATGAAAGTAATTAACCAACAAGCTCTATGATAGCGGCGTTCCAGGGGTTAAAGCGCGGAAAGGAAATAAATGTAACTTGTATCGAACGTATTGTGAACGTTGCGCCTAGCCTTGTAAGGGATTGCATAGATTGGTCGCTAAGACCGAGTGGCCGAGGGGTGCAGGCATCAGCCGCACGTGGGCACGTGGGTTTGATCCCCACCTCGGACGTTGGTGATCTTGGTCGTTTTTTCTTTGGTACCTATATCACATCCAATATTTATAACTTGTATCGTCACTCGTTTCGGACTTAATTTTTTTCGGACTTGTTTCTTACGACGTTTTTCAGTACAGACGGTCCACCAAAGTTTAGACCTGAATACCTTAAGAACCCCGATTTAAAAAATTCTGATGTTCCATTCAAACTATGAGATATTAGTAGGCGGTACTGTCTGGACCACTGATTTTTTTTTTCTCGAATCGGATTTCGGTCTCATAGTACATTCATCTCAAGAAATCGATCTCAAAAAGTTAAGTAATGAAAGTGATAGAGAGCAATATAATATTAAAGTACAAGAAAAAATTGATATATATAAAGATAAAGTTATAGATGATAGAAATATTAACGATAAATGGTGCAATATAAGAGATATTATGAAGTTAAGTGCAGAAGAGACTATTGGAAAGGCAAAAATTAAACCGAGAAAGAAATGGCTAAGTAAAGAAATAGAAGATTTAATGATTCAGAGAATAAAATACCGAAACAAGGAAGATAATAGTAGCATTAAAGAATATCGTAGGTTAACTAATAAAATAACATTGGAATGTAGGAAACAAAAAGAACAAGATATGGCAAAAGACTGTGATACTATTGATTATTACTTAAACAAAGGAAAAACAGACCTAGCATATAGAATAATAAAAGAGCTAAATAAGGATAAAAGTAGGAAAACGAAAAGTACAACAATAATGGATGAAAATAACAAAATGCTTATTGATAACCATGATATAGTGAGTAGATGGAAAAGATATATTGAGAACCTGTACTGTGGAGCAGGTTTGAGTACGAATGATATTGAAAATGAAGAAACAATAGAGAAAGATGACTTAGGCCCTGAAATAATAAGAGACGAATTTTATGCAGCTATCAAAAGTATAAAGAATGGAAAAGCAGCAGGAGAGGATGAAATTTCCATAGAGCTTATAAAATATTCTAGCGATAATCTACTAGATGAGATATATGAAATAATGAAAATGATGTACGGAATAGGACAAATACCAGATGATTTTAAACTCACTAAGACAGTAACACTACCCAAAAAAGCCAACACCTATAAGTGTGAAGAGCACAGGACACTAAGTCTCATATCGCATGCTTCCAAAGTACTCCTTAAAATTATACAAAATCGAATACGGACTAAAATAGAGAATAGCCTAAGTAACGATCAATATGGATTTAGAAAAGAAAAGGGTACCCGCGAAGCTATATTGGCGTTAAGACTAGTCATAGACAGAAGGATGGACCTAGGATTGAACACACATATAGCATTCGTGGACTTAGAAAAGGCTTTTGACAAGGTAAACTGGAAGGAAATGATGACAGCATTAAAACGCATTGGTTTGGATTATAGAGACAGAAGGATCATTTTGGAATTATATAGAGACCAGGAAACGGTTATAAAAGCGGGCAAAGAAAAGGTAAAAGCTACAATTAGGCAGGGGGTCAGGCAGGGGTGTCCACTCTCTCCGCTCATATTTAATGCATTTATTGAAATAGCCATACAAAAAATTAGGGAAATGACAGACGTAGGAGTGAAATTCAACGGAGAAACAATCAAATTCATCCGATTTGCAGATGACATTGCAGCTATAGCAGATACGCCCCAAGACCTACAGTTGCTACTGAATACCATGGACAGCGTGTTTAAAGAATTCTCACTCAAAATTAATGTAAATAAAACCAAGATTTTAACCACATCAAAAACAGGATTGGAACACTTTAACCAAATAATTAAAATAGATAATACTCCATTAGAAACTGTAAAATCTTTCAAATATCTCGGTAGTTTAATTACAGCAGACTCCAGGTGCACACCTGACATCAAAATTCGAATAGGATTAGCAAAACTGGCTTTTAACAACAAGAAATATTTAATGACTTCAAACATAACACAAAAAACCAAAAAGAAGCTCATCAAAACTTTCATCTGGAGTATAGCATTATATGGGTGTGAGGCGTGGACCATGACGCAAAAGGACAGAGAGATACTGGAAGCCTTTGAAATGTGGAGCTGGAGAAGAATGGAGAAGATAAGTTGGACAGAAAAAATCACAAATGAAGAAGTGCTTAAAAGAGTGAATGAAAAAAGGAGTTTGTTAAAGATAATAGAAAATAGAAGAGGGAAAATGTTTGGCCACCTTATACGACATGACGCTTTAATAAAAAACATAATAGAAGGAAGGATTGTAGGAAAGCGAGGAAGAGGGAGACCTAGAAGAAGTTACATGAAACAAATAAAAGAGAAAGTAGACGTTGTGTCGTACAAGGAAGTCAAGGAGGCGGCTTTAGACAGAGTTAGATGGAGACAGCTACATTCATCAGTTACGCCGACAAGAGTTTGACTCTTAAATTTATGATGATGAGTACATTCATAAATATGACCTCAGGATAAGGGTGTGGCTCCACTGAGCGGAGCGAAACTGTGGGAGGTCGGCCAATGAGACCGCATCACAGTGTTTTGAATTTTGAATTTGAAGAATGTAATTGGTTAATTTTGCACAGCTCCGCTCCGCTCCGCGTCAGTGGAGCCGCACCCTTAACGCTTTTAATGATTAAAAAACATCCTGTATAAACGAATATTCACTGGCCCTTCAATCCCTTAGTCTTACAATACTCATGGGAAGATTTAGGGAGGTGACAAGTGTACCTATATATTCTTACTTCCGTTCCGTTGCCACGCGGCAACATATTCGTATGTACCTATACTGGGTGGAATATTTTTACACGATACAAAATCATATTTTCTGGATCTACTAATGATTATAGCTAACTTTTACTATGGGACCGGACCCTCTTTGAAAAAGTTATCATACAATCTACATAAATTGTGAAACCAGCTGTCGCTAGTTACAATCGATCTGTCATTAATATGTATATAATATCCATTCTGATCTCTTTCAAATGTGTGTAAATATTAATGCACTCGACAGTAGTAGTTATATTTTTTTCTGCCGAATTCGAAGTCCCATAGTAAAAGTTGATCACAATCATGAGTAGATTTAGAAAATATAATTTTGAGTTATCTAAAAGATTTCCGGCCGTATGATGACGGCAGTAAGAATACGGCCGGAAATAAGAGTCAACTAAGGGATTGAAGTGTCACTGACCATTATTTGGTAAAAGATTGATGATAAGCAGCAGCGTCATCATAGTAGATACCGCGATCGCCAATCCGCTTGCCCAGCGTGGCGATTATGTGCATTTACCTCCTAATGCGTCTATACGCATAGTTAATAGGAGCGGCCTACGTCCAGCATTGGACCGATTACATGCTGGTGATGTGATGTGAATCATGAGTTAGATCCAGAAAATATAATTTTGTATCATATAAAGATTTCACCCTGTATACATTAACATAGGAGCGTGCAATCTCGCGTATCTACAGCGTTCGAGTTTCCAGTCTAACCATATTTGCTGGATTTGAATCGTAAAAGGATGCAAACAGGAGTAGAAACCTTTTACGTTTTCAGGCATAAGCCTTTGTAAATAGACGTTTTATTTGAGTTTGTGGTTTAAATATTGTTATTTATCATACATTTATGGTATCAGCCGAAAGACGTCCACTGCTGAATATACCTTTTCCGAAGATTTCCATAATGACCGGTCTTGAGCCAGCCTCATCCAGCGGACTCTCGCGACCTTCTCCGGGTCATTCTTCTGGAGTTTCTTAGCACCCCACTGATCCCACTACCATACTAATATTATTATACCTATTCTATTCTATTATCTATGTGTAAATCGAATACAGGCGATAAATTAAACCAGGCGTGGAATTAATTAGTGCAATCTTGGATTACCAGGTTTTTTTTAAGTTACATTTAATTATAACCCTACAGAATTTTTTCAAGATTTCGGAGCAGCAATTTACCTATGCAATGTAGATAGAAATTAATATGGCAGTAATGTCGTCTGCTTTTGAAATTAGCTGTCAACGAGCGTTAAACTTGAAAGTGTTGCTCTACATTTGTATTCATCATCAGCCTATAATAGTCCACTGCTGGATGTAGGCCTCTCCTATTAACTATGCGTATAAAAGCATTAGGAGGTAAATGCTCATAATCGCCACGCTGGGCAAGCGGATTGGCGATCGCAGTAATGTGTCCTCTATGATGACGCTGCTGCCCATCATCAATCTTTTATCAAATAGTGGTCAGTGACACTTCAATCCCTTAGTCGACTCTTACGACACCCGCAGGAGGAGTTGGGGTGGTGACAAATATATTCTTATTGCCGGCACCACACGGCTTGCATTTGTATTATTTCCCCAGAATTATTTCGTACTGTTGCTTTAATTTTAAGTAAAACTTATCTAAATTTATTTATTATTAGGTATTAAAAGCTTCGCCCGTATTAGACAATCACCTTGTATTATTAGCAGAGATCGGACGAATGTGCGTCATTGTTCGCAAGAACATGGACATGACTCCAAAGTTGATTGAATAATTAATCATTTAATCATTATCAGAAAATTACCTATTTGACACCGGTAACTATGAGAACCTTTGTAAAAAGTCACGTTAATCCTTCGAAATAAATTTTATTATTCATTTAATCAACTTTGGAGTCATGTCCATATTATTGCATACCAGGACGCACATTTGTCCGATCTTGATTGTTACCCCCTTATTCATAAACGTTTGTTAACTTAACAAGCCGCTAATAATTGTTTGTCCCTTTTGCTCTTATGGACTCATTGTTAAGACCGAAAGGGATAAACAATTATTAGCGGCTTGTTAAGTAAGCAGACGTTTATGAATAAGGGGATTAGTCTTCTGTGCTTTTCTATTCTGTGTACCAAGCAAGTCACTTATTCTTATTACACCCAGTTCCTTATTAGCGTCGCATTGAATCCTCGGCACTGAGAAATGCTCTTTCCTCTCGCGTTTAAAGTGAATGCAAACACGTTTTAATGGAAACTCAATCTTGTCGGGTTTAGTGCTACAAGTGGGTGAAATGTTTTGAATGCACTAGGTTTTATTTCAATGGGTTAAATAACGTTTACAACTATCGATTTGTTCTTAAACGTCGTCCTTAAATACTTATAATCAGGGACCGGATACCGGTATTTTCTCCATACAAAATAACGGTTCTTACGGTTTCGTTCTTTTTTGTTCATCGGTTTATCAATTCTAAGTTAATGGAGTATTTAAAAATATGATGTAATTGTTAATTAGATAAAATATTGAGTAGTACATAAAGAGTATAAAATATTTGAAAACATTAGGCTATTTTGAGGTTTTACTAAAATACCGGTTTCGTTATCTGCTTATAATTGCAACATAAATAGGTATCAGAAAACAAGAATACATGCTTTTCCGAGATTGCTTTTGAAATTCTTGAGAACATCCTCTTTTTATAAACCGGGACGGTGGTAAGCAAGCATACCCACGTTAGTCTGACGTTAGGCAGTTCCCGAAGCCCACAGACGACTGAAACTAAAATAATCACAATTTATTAAACTTCCATATACACTCGAAGTCAAAGATGTCATTACGGCTAAGGTGCCAAAATAGTACATTACGACACAAGTGCGAAAAACATTTGTGTTTTCGTACTTGTGTCGTAATGTACTATTTTAGTACATATGGTGCCTTGTACTAAAAACGTCGCACAAGACACGTGCAAATAGGAAATTCGTAACTCGTGTCGATTTAAAACACTTCCTTCGGTCGTGTTTTAAAACATCGCCACTCGTTTCGGTTTTCCTATTTTTCGCACTTGTGCCATAATGTACTAATTTACACTACTTTATAGCCATAATATTATGGTCTTGTAAATATGTTACTTAATGTTACTTAGGGCTTAAGTTGGTACTTAACCCGTTATTATATCTTTGGTGTTGACTGTAAAATCTTTAAGGCCACAACATTCAGAGCTTCTACCTTAACTTAAAGCAACGTAAAACATGGAGGTTACGGTCACTTCACTCCCTATATCCTCTTTAACAACAAAATGGCGTAATTCACTGGCACATCCAGTGAATTACGCCATTTTTTTGAAACTTCGTTCTTATTCAGTTGTAGAGGAAAGTTGTTACGAGCTGTCATCTGTCAAGTCCAGGTGCGGGTTTGATTCCCAGAGGTATCAAGTTTTTCGGTCATTGAACGTTTGGGGAACTGATTCTTTTCAGCTTAAATACAGGTCAAGAAACCTGTATGTTTGAGTTCTAAGAAAACTGTAAAAT
This sequence comes from Thaumatotibia leucotreta, assembly GCA_025490895.1. Taxonomy (NCBI): domain Eukaryota; kingdom Metazoa; phylum Arthropoda; class Insecta; order Lepidoptera; family Tortricidae; genus Thaumatotibia; species Thaumatotibia leucotreta. The sequence continues at coordinate 56,724 of JALPQI010001452.1, forward strand.
GATGTGTTGGTGAGGAATTTGAATTATTTAAAATGAGGAAATTACATGGACAATGGAAATAGAGAGTTAAATAAGATGCACGCTTAAAATATACATGTCTGAAAAAAAAATACACTTAAATAACAAAGCCAGTTAGTTAAATAACGTGTAATTAATTTAAAAGCTACTTAAATAGTAATAAATAATGAACGTCCAGACCCGTTTTATTCAAGGCTATTTACGGATTGACGACCATTTGTTCATCAATAATCTCAAAATTAAAAAAGTAGACCCCGACTAGGTGCCAACGGGACTATCTCGGTGTTATACCCGTTCGATAAAAAAAAAGAAAATTGGTTCACGATTCTTGGAAAAATCGAGTAACATACATTCAAAATCAAAACAGCCGAATTGAGAATAACTTTCTTTTTTGAAGTCGTTTAAAAAGTAAATATAAAAGTTACTTCACATTTATCTACTAAAAAATATATAACTAACGTCTACTTGCACATTATCGGGTTAAGCCAAAATAAGGGGGGGTTGAAAACAGAAGATATTCGTACAATGTTTTACAAAGACGTTGTAAACCTAATGAACGAAACATAGTATCTTAGCAGCACTTACGTTTCATCAAAAGGATTATGACGGTGTTGATATAATTATGTAACCCTAAAAACCTCTCTTAAAAGGTTCTATTCAAGCTAAAAACCTAATCTCACCAAAACGACCAAAACTCTTGATCCATTAGTAAATCAATTCCTATCCTACATCACGACATTCGGAAACAACGAGGGTCCGATGACGCCGATATGCGTAATGTATGGCCGATTTTTAATAGCGTAGGGTTAGGACCGGGATTCGGTATTCGATAAAAATGGTGATTTGGAGTGTTTGCTTTGCCAGAGAGATCAAATCGAGTAGTGTTTTAACAGGTTACAGATGTAGTGCAAAATCCTTTCTTTTCAGCTTTTCACGGAAACATCCGAATTCATGTTGCTGTCACAATGAACTTTAGTATATATTGCACTGAAGCTAATTGAGACAGGGAGATTGATTCGGGCGTTTCCGTGAAAAGCCGAAAAGAAAGGATTTTGCACTACATCTGTACATTATGCAGTCATAATCTGAAAGAACTCTGCAGCCGCGTCTTTTATATTAAAATGATCCTCTTAAACTTTAAATTTGCAGAGTTTTTAATAATATAAGCAACGTTATGTTGTTGTTCGTTACATTACCCTTATGGTTGTTTAATGCCTGTGCTATTGAAGTAGCAAGTTTAAATAACAAAGTAAGAGAACATTTAATCCTGACTTTGTCAAGAACATAAATAAACATGAAAAATGGCAATGTAATTTTTATAAGGGCTTGTCCATTAATCACGTTATACGATTTTTGCCTATTTTAGATCCCCCAACGCCCATGGTGATATTTGGTGATATTTTCAGCCCCCCCACAGCCAATATGACGTGTAATTGATTGCTTAAGTAGCCCTCTTTTAATAACACTTCAATTTACGTACTTTATTAAGCACACGTGATGGGAAAATACTTTTTTGCCAACTACGAGGTAATTTCCGCGAAGTTTTCAAACTCAGTTCAGGGTTTGACATTTGGTTTTATTTTAAAAGTGTTTTTAAAAAACTGTAGATTGTGTATACTAGCTAAAATGTATGTAAAATGTAGCAGAGAGTAACAAAAAATTACACGTGATTTGTCCGATGACCCCCCTCCCCTATGGTGATAATTGGTGATTTTTTTCTTGACCCCCTCCTCCTATTCAATATGACGTGATTAATTGACAAGCCCTAAGGTAATCTTGATAATTTGTTGTATTCTGTTGACTCTGTAAATAAGTTTCATTATAATTCTGCATGTTTACTATCACATGTGGAAATATTGACGATCCAATCGATCCTACTTCAATAAATGAATTTTCATGTTCTCTTATCATAAACGGCCATTTTCAATAAAAGTAAACAGGCTGATTCCCCGCACCTATGGCATGTTCTTTATTTCCCCGATCGCTTTCACGCAATATTCAGCTTTCAACCCTTCGTTTAAGTCTTAAAATAGCGTGTATAATATTCACTGGGCTTTTTTAAACGGTGATTATTTGTTGTCCCAATTAAGGGTTTGCTTAAATGGGTTTAGGTCCATTATGTTGATTGATAAAACAGACGAGGGTATTGTCAGCCTGAGAGCATCTGTTTAGATCACACTCGATGCCTGTACACGTATAAAAATGGCATTTTCTTTTTTTTACCGATGGGCATTTTCACGAGCAAGGACTACACTACATTTGTGAGGTTTACACTACATTGTGTGGTTGACACAATACTTCGTGGCAGAGAGCTGCATGGCTACGGCGTGGTGATCACCACATAGCGCACAACAACACCACGAAGCACACATCTCTTCCCACCTCGACGGCAGGGTTGGAGCCTTAGTCGTTCGCCCGCCGTCGCCCCCTGCTTCTCATCACTGCTGGCGCGAGACCCCCCTCGTCTGCGGATCCTCGACCAGCCAAGGCAGTACCAGACCGCGAGTGCTACTTTAGACGGGCCTTAGACCACCCACGACCCTTCTTTGTAATAAACGATTATTTATTTAAAAGTAGGTACCAGTTTTAATTTCATTTTCATTTTTTTTTTAGTTTCAAAGGCGTAACGGTCATTAACGGGCATTAACGGTCTTCAACCGGCGTAACCGTTTATAACCGCCACACTACTAAGCTATGAACTATCGGCTATAAACATGAACAAAAGATGACACATGACATGAGAAGTAGACACGTCGATACACGCACAGCTATCACCGCCGGGCACTAGGCAAGCGGAATGGCGATCTCAGTAATATGTCCACTATGATGACGCTGGTGCACATTATCAATCTTTTATCAAATAATGATCAGTGACAATTCAAACCCTTACTTGACTCTTACGACACCCGCAGAAGGAGTTGGGGTGGTGACAAATGTATTCTTGCTGCAGTCACCACGCGGCCGTGTAGTATAGGTCTGTAGTCATTACTGTGCATAAATGACAGATACGTATATTTTTATTATTACCGCGATTGAAAAATTCCTTATCACAGTATTTATTATATCAACCTCAATATACTATGATGATCCGTGCGAGTAGGAACTAAAGTAACCGACGACGCTAAACATTGACGATCACAATTTTTTTTTAAACCGTCGTCTAAACGCGTCGATTACTTTCCTCCGATAACAGGGTAATTTCACATAATCGGTTCCATTTTTAAAGCCCAAAAACATAAGCAAAACCTCATTTAGCGGTACATGGTAGTCAACACGTATAACCTATAAAATTATTATAAAATTGGCGCTCCGTGCTTACGGGCGTCGAGAGGCGTTTACTTTGCCGTCGGATGGTGATTTATATTGTGAAATGATTGAACGTAGTGTGATGTCACGTTCTTGGGAGCTAAATGAATGCTTGGTTAAAATGGGAAGCCTTGCTGTAAAATTCAGCCTTCAAGTCAAGGGTGAACACTGAACAGGCACCTTCTGGGGGAACTCGCTCCATCGTAGCCCGCGTCTTTTTTTTATGTGACGAAAGGTAGACAACTGAGCTCTCAGCCCATCTAATGTAAAGCAGCAACTGAGGCCCATGGTGACCAAAAAATTGCCTATGCGCTGCCTAGTTGTCTACCCTGAGGACTTAGATGGATTGCTTCTATCTATGCCAGTAATTACACCGGCTATCTTACCGAAACACAGCAGTGCAAACACTGCTATTTAGCGGCAGGTTAACGGGTAAGACGGTGGTAGCTGTCCGGGCGGACCCTGCACGAGGTCCTACCACCAGATCAGCCTCGGCTAGTTTGTGACCATGAGTTAGCCCATTTCTAATTTAAAATATGTGTATATCCACCTATGACGATCGACTCTATTGATGTCTAGGCGAAAAATGTCACCAAATGTCACTTTTAATAAACGATTTTGTTCAATTGTGTGTAGTGTGCATAATTACAGGGTGATTTTTTATTCACAGGCCAAACTTGAGGGGGGTAATTCTAAGGTATTCATGAATATTCATATAATATGATGTCCCCGGGTTCAGTGCTAAATAATAGAGACCTGGGCTTTCCGAAACAATATGTCGCACGTAGGGACTAAATAAACGTGAGTTTAACCGTTTAATAATGGTTGTTACTCTCCACTCTAACTAACGAAAGTTTAAATCAAGAAAAGTAACAATCCACTTTGTTACCGTGTTAGTGAAGTATTAATTTGTTCATGAAGTGCCCAGGCAATTTCGCTTGCTTTTCCCTGTATCTCAAAACAAGTGAAACAAACTTTAAAAGCGCCGGTCATTCTAGAACGTTGACGCGATGTGAAATATAATGAACTAAGCGTCTTATTTGTCGAGTAAGCTCGCCATTTTTATCCTGTAGCAGACATTTTACCGGAAATAGTCATTGGTCTGTCAGACAGGGTTTAGTGCGGCCAGTGTAGCCAGTGGCCAGGGCAGTGCCTTTATAAGGCATTTAAGGTAACGGTCACCATATTAAACTACTTTTTAAAAAGTTATCTGGAAGATTTTGTATTAGGGGTAAAGGTGCATTCAGAACAGAGGAACGCTATTCTAATCCCCTACTCTACGAAATTCGATCGTTACACGAAACGTGATTCGTTGATTTCGTAGAGTGAGGATAGAATAGCGAATGCTCGTTTGGTCTGAATGCACCTTAATCTCGCTTTTGTATCATTGTGGGCCAGTGTAAAATAAAGTGATTTATATCTTTAAAATACTTTTTTTTAGTGGTAAGGCCGTTGGGGCGGAAAAGTTCTCGAGTGGCGGCCACGTACGGGAAGGCGTAGCGTTCCAACCTAGGCCTCCACAATGTAGACTGATGACCTGGTGAAGGTCGCAGGAGTCCGCTGGATGCGGGCGGCACATGACCGGTTATTGTGGCAATCTTTGGGGGAAGTCAATGTTCAGCAGTGGACGTCCGACCTTTACCGTTGGATAGCCAAATTTGGTAGCTAGCTGCCAAATGAAAAATATGGTTTCCCGCCTGGTAGCCAGCTATGTAATGGGAATAACTTTTCCATTTCGTAGCCAGATTTGGTGCCAACCTGGTTACAAATCGGTAAAGATATTTAAGTCCCGATTAAAAGCCAGTTACCTATTGGGATTTTACTCCTATTTCGAAGCTGCAGCATGGTTACGAAACTTTGGCTACCAAACGGTACTAAAGGACTTATGAGAGTTATGAGGGGTATTAGAAATTTTCCGGTTTTTTAAGCGCGTCTCTCATTACGCCCCGCTCACGCCTCGCTCACAAAACGCGCGTGTTTAACAGCCTTTAGGTCTGCGACCCTCATACAGTTGCAAATCCCATATCTCTTACACTCGGTGCCAAGAACATAACCGTTAGTCTAATGTGAATGTTAGTTGAAGGGTTATTAGTTCCTTAAGCCTGGTTCACACTATTTGAACATTTAGACGAGGAGTGCTCCATTAAGTCAGATTAGAATTCAGGTCTGTTACCTAATGTTAATATAGCGAGAGGTTTAGTTTGTTTAGTATTAAGTCATTACCTATGAAATTGGCGTTTTGTATGGAGAATTCGCGTTGTGTATTTATTTATCACAAATATTTGTTCCTTGGTCATGGTTGTCTATTTACATATGTAAGTATCTATAAGTATCTATAAGTATCTATCTATTATATATTATATCGTCGCCTGGTACCCACATCACAAGCATTAAATGGGCTTACCGTGGGACCCAAGATATATTTTTTTTTAATTTGAAAAGTCTATATTCCATACAATGAAGTTTGTGTATATTTTTCGACGTCATTAACAAAATAGACCAAAAATTTTCGGGTAATATTAGACACTTCTAAGGCGTATTTTGTATATCTTAATTTCAGAAAACAAGGTACTATCATACATTTATAAAATACATATTTCAAACATATGAACCGGCAGCATGATTATCGTCTTGGGATAATGCAATACCACGTAGCCAACACATGTCAATAAGATACTTATTTCAAACATACTTTTATGGAATCTAATATTTATCTGCATGTGTTAGTTACGCGGTATTGTAATATCCCCGACGAAATGGCAAAAAATGTTTTCAAAGCTTATTTTTTTATTATTATTTAATGGATAAAAACTATTATTAGTGTGAAAAAACCTTTGTTACACCGTGCAAGTTTCTCTTTAGATAATAAAATTAGGGATCGGCTATAGTTTATGCCAATAACGCCAATTTCATAGGTAAATGACCCAATATTTAGGTAAACCTATCATATCATCATCATCATATTCAGCCGTTATTTGCCCACTGCTGAGCACAGGCCTCTCTTTTCTTGTTCGCCACTGGCCCCGGTCCTGAGCTAAGCACATTCACAAGTGACCCGTATTCTTCCGAATAAAACCTCATCATCATCATCGTCATCAGCCTATGATAGTCCACTGCTGAACGTAGGCCTCTCCTAATAACTATGCGTATAGATGCATTAGGAGGTAAATGCCCATAATCACCACGCTGGGCAAGCGGATTGGCGATCGCATTAATGTGTCCCCTATGATGACGCTGCTGCCCATCATCAATCTTTTATCAAATAATGGTCAGTGACACTTCAATTCTTTAGTCGACTCTTACGACACCCGCAGGAGGAGTTGGGGTGGTGACAAATGTATTCTTACTGCCGTCACCACACGGCCAATATTAAATACCGAATAAAACCTGTTGAAACATAAATAAGCTTGTCCCGGATTCCTTCGAATGCGTTTTGAATTTGAAACTAAGTATCCTATTTTAGTTTCGACACGAGTATCACTTATCAATGAATTTAATATAGAAAAGAAATCCCTACTGAATTGACAATATTGCCACAGCGACTTCTGTGTTCGATTATGAAGAAATAATACGTTATTCACAGTAGAGCACAAAATATTGTAGGCGGAGTAAGCATTAGTTTTACTCAAAGATACGAGTACGTGACTGATTTAGTTAGTTTAAATTGCCCACTTAATGTTATTATGAGCATACTATTACTCCTGCGGGTGTCGTAAGAGTCGACTAAGGGATTGAAGTGTCACTGACCATTATTTCATAAAAGATTGATGATGGGCAGCAGCGTCATCATAGTGGACACATTACTGCAATCGTCAATCCGCATTTGATGGATGCCAGAGGCAGTGTCTGAAAATCTTTAAATTAAGACTTAGGACACTTTAAGATAGGTATGGCTTTTCATCCCAAACACAAGATTTTTCAATTACATTTCAGTTCACGCATTTCGTGTGGAAAATACCCAGCTTCATCAATACCAGTTTTTGACAAAATTTTAACATGACTCCCTGTCCAATATTTCCGATACCTACGTCTATTTACAAAGAGCTCCTTGCGAGTTTTTTTGTCAAGAATCATTTGATCTGTGACATCTGTAAGGTGTTTCCACTAGACCTAAATTTGGATGCTTTTAGAAAGTAAGATAGCGTGCTATTAAGGGTGAAGACACATTTATCAGCATGCTTACGCATTTTGTCTATAGAAATTATCAGATTAGTATGGGACGGCGTCCAGCTTTTCGCATGCGTACGCATGCTTACACGTTTCATACTAAACGGCCAATTTTATTAGACAAAATGCGTACGCATGCTGATAAATGTGTCTTCACCCTAAAACATATGCTACGCTCTGGGTATGTCATCATATCAGCCGAAAGACACCCACTGAACATAGGCCTCCCTCAAAGATATATGTATTTAATAGATAGATACATATCGATAGTTAAATATAGACAGCCATGACCAAGTAACAAATATTTGTGATAACTAATAAATAAATACACAAATAATAGAAGAAGGAAATTGGACCAAGTTGATTTGTAGTAGAATTTCCTGTGATCGGCTATTGTTAAATTTATTTCAGAATTGTTTAATACATTTCAATATATTACATTTTAATTACTTTATACACAATTTAATTTTTTTTAATTACAAAATAAAATAACTAATACTAATTTAACTTACAAATTAACAACACATACACTTTTAATCAAAAAGCCCACCCCGTGTAGCCCCGGGTGCAAAGGTGCCATCACACTGGCAGCATTGCCACGTTGAACGGCGATAGCTAGATAGATATATTATTTATTAATATAAATAGATTAATACAAAATATCAAAGCAAATTCTTACATTGAAAAAAAAAAATTATAAATATTTATTGAAACAATTTTAAACTTACAATTATCCGCGACCCTGTATCTTGTGCTAGGAAACCCTGTGTTACAAGACCCATTTTCGACATACAAGTATCTTAAACTACTAGTTGTACAGAGAGTTACATTTGTGCATACAGATAGCAGATAGCTACCATAATTATTTTAAATGTAAAAGTTTTTAATCCTATTAGATAAACTATTTAATATTAGTTTAATAACTATTTTGGTTTATCCAAAATACTGAATGTGAGATTTCCGAATAGCAGCGTCTGCCGCAAGCCGATTGCTAGAAATGCAAACAACCAGCATTTAACATTTTTCACGCAAGCTCAGTCCTTGAAAGAAAAATGTCCTAATACAGCTTTCTAACATTCTTGAACCTTATCTTCAAGCGATAAGGATCATATCCTAGCCAATGGGTTTATATGACGTTTTTTAGTTTTAAGCGAGGGACGATTGGATGTCTAGCTAGATTTGTTTTATTCCATTTTGACGATGTGAGAACAGTTTTGCTGTGAAACTTTTGGATTTTGATGAGTTGCGATTTGCGATCAAATCTTGTTTTAAGTGGTTTGATAGCTTTAGCTTGGAATACTAAAAAAAATTGAAGTCAATTGTCCCTCTTTGACACTCTTTAAGGGTTAAAATAGTATATTACTATAGAGGCCGGGACGAAAGGGGCTGCCGGCCGAAGGCATACATAGGGATAGGTCTGAGGCAGGCAACCCCATATTTCAGGCCGAGGTATGTATAGTGGTTTTCTCAAACATTTCATTGCATGTTACATAAACAACAAAAACATCAACGTTTTTTTTTTACAATGCATAGTGGCAGAATGTCATGATGCCTGTGCCACAAATTTATGTAGAATGGAATTAAAAAAGACCATTTTGCTGGCCTAGGCCTTCAAGATTTGTAGTCAATTCAATTAACGACCTCTTTTCCTAGTCGCACCTGAAACGTCATACTTCGCAGCCTATTATAAGGAACATAACAACAATATTTCATTACAATCATGTTTGAGAAAATTATTTTATTAAGCATGATGATTGAGATTTTATAAAAAAAAAATTTTTTTTCTTTTTCCCGAGAATAAAACAAAAAATATCGAAACAGAATAACGACATTAGCAAACTGAATAATTTTAACAGTGCATTCTATTTAGAGGTCATGGAAAAAGTGCCACGGTGGTAAACTCTGTGAAAAGTATTATTTTTTAAGGTTTCTAACGCACTACTCCGGACTACATCATCATCATCATCAGCCTATGTTAGTCCACTGCTGGACGTAGGCCTCTCCTATTAACTATGCGTATAGACGCATTAGGAGGTAAATGCCCATAATCGCCACGCTGGGCAAGTGGTTTTTCTATCGCAGTAATGTGTCCACTATGATGATGCTGCTGCCCATCATCAATCTTGTAGAATGGTCAGTGACAATTTAATCCCTTAGTCGACTCTTACGACACCCGCAAGAGGAGTTGGGGTGGTGACAAATGTATTCTTACTGCCGTCACCACACGGCCAACACTACATGCGGTCCGGACTACATAGAAATAAACAATTTTATTGGTTAAGACGCATTTAGACCAAACGAGCATTCGCTCATTCTATCCCGCACTCTTAAAAACGTGGTTCGTCGAAATTCGTTGATTTCGTAGAGTGAGGGATAGAATGAGTGAACGCTCGTTGGTCTAAATGCACTTTAAAATAGCAGTAAAAATGCATGAATAGTTTTTATTATGTCCGATCTACGAAAGTACAGGATCCTTACCACTGCACGTGTATATTTTTTCATTCAATAATGCGGTTTTCATTTTACAGATGTTACACTTTAAAACATGGCTGCATCAGCATTGTTGTAACAGCAGTCCTTTGTAACGGTTCATCTCTGTTATGTACTTAACTGTAAATAATAGGTACATTATCGACTATTAGTGGGATATTATATCTTCCAATTAATGTGGTCCGCTAGGTATCTTGTTCGTAAGACAATGGCAGACAGCATCGTATCAGATATCCGCCACAATGGACATAGTTCGTGACACGGAGACTAGTTATTGGTATAGATTGTTAATATAAGTTTTTAAGCTATCAGCGTAAAAACGACCATAAATGCGCTGGAACGAATGATGACGGGAAGAGGATCGCGGGCGCAAATTGGATGTATGGAACTAGCTAGTGCTGGAGAGAATAGAAAGCATTGGCCTACACCAAAATGGTTGAAAAAGGCTAAAAACGAAGAAGAATAAGCTACCATAGTCACTTACATTATTATTATGACTTAAAACGAGATAGTGGTAAATATCCCGATTTGTGTAAAAAATATTGAGCACCCGATATTTTGACATTGTTATTGCAAATGCCATCTTTATGGCAGGCGCGGATCCAAGGGGGGCGGGGGGGCAATAGGGGCACTTGGCACTTTTTTGGATAATTGTAGTGTTTTATTGACAATTAATCACTTTATCGTAACAAATCCGGGGGTTACATTTTTTGGTTTCAGGCTTATCTGGGTTAAAATCCTTAACTACATAGGTTCAACTTATTTGCAATAATAGGCCTACTATTTTTTTGTTCATTTTCAATAAATGTAATTTTGTCGTGTACTAGGGTTGTACCTGGTCATTCGTCTTTATTATTGTCTCGTCTCTGCTTCAAATATGATACGGGTATATTGTAACACACGGACGGATATGCGGATATGGAGGGTGTTGACATGTCGAATCTCAAGTCTGTGGGAAATTGTTCGGATTTGGTTACTGTTAATACATCCGTTTTAGGATTCCATGTCACAGGGATAAACCACAAAATTATTTTTGTCATTTAATATTTATATTAATTAACATGTGGTTTAGAATCCTAAGCGTTTCGTGTGGTGACGGCAATGAGAACACATTTGTCATCATTTCTACTCTTGCCGCGGGTGCAGTAAGAGCCGACTAAGGGATTGAAGTATCACTGACCATTCTTTGATAGAAGATTGATAATGAAATTGAGACTACACCACACTGTTAGATACAACACGGATTTTATATTTATTAATAAACTAGCGGCCCGCCCCGGTTTCGCACGGGTACTATACCTACATAAAAACCTTCCTATTGAATTACACTACCTATAAAAAAAAACCGGCCAAGTGCGAGTCGGACTCGCGCGCAAAGGGTTCCGTACCATTATCAATTTATTATTAAAAAAATACAGTTAAATCAACCTACTTCAAAAACTATAGGAGGTAATTTAATCAAACCAAAAATCGTTGATAGAGTTTATTAATGTGCATAACATATATTTTTTTTAGAATTTTATAACGCGTAGTTTAAAAAATAAAGGGGGGGGGGGACACATTTTTCATACTTTGAGAGCTGATATCTCGAAAATGATTTGCTTAAATAAAAATGAAATGTATAAACCTTCATATCATTTTCAAAGACCTTTCTATTAATACCCCACACGCTTATATACAACTAAAAATTTTTTTTTATCCCCCAGTTACATGTATGGAGGGCCCCCACCCCAATGTTTTTTTTACAATTTAGTATCATAATCCTGTAGCGGTTCATACAACACATACCCTTACCAAATTTCGTTACTGTAGCATATATAGTTTCCGAGTAAATTGGCTGTGACAGACGGACAGACGGACAGACGGACAGACGGACATGACGAATCTATAAGGGTTCCGTTTTTGCCATTTTGGCTACGGAACCCTAAAAAAATCTCATCGACATCCGTTGCGTCGTTTTAAAGATTTAAGCGTACAAAGGGACAAAGGGACAGATAAAGTGACTTTATTTTATACTATGTAGTGATATGTAGTGATATAACTTGTGGCTTGCATTGTTTAAAACGAACAATTTATTATTGTCCTACAAAACTCTTCAGAGTTTTGCTCATAATACGGTTATACGAGGGTACAATTAACATTACAACTTATTCGTATTGCACATATTAGAGTAAACTCGCTGGCACTTATAAAATGTACTATTGTATCCACTAAACCTATCATCATCATATCAGCTGAAATACGTTCTACTTCAGGACATAGGCCTCTCCTAAAGATTACCACAATGTTCGGTCGTGCTCCACCCGCATTTAGTGCACTACTGCGACCATCACCAAGACATTAGTGCATCTTGTACCTTTCGATAAGTGGTAGCCACACGAAAACCGTTCGCCCCAATAGTCATCGGTTCTAGATGCAATGTAATATATCAATCCTCTTGTAAAAGCAGATAAAAAAGTGATACATTCTGTTTTATAGAGTTGTGAGTATTCAAAGGTTACGGTAGTAACTTACTACTGGGCGGCCAGTGTGCCAAAAGGTTGAAAAAACACCAGCAAAATTTTTCGAATATTAAAATATCGAACCGGGTTACTCACGTAATTTAAGTCGATAATTGCTCGACATGTTTCGACCCATAAGAGGGTCCTCATCCGTCGCTACCACGGTCGAAGCCCAACGCGTAGAAACGAAATTAAACTGAACTTTATTAGGAATTGCAAGCAATGTCCCTGCAACTACGAGTTGAATACAAGTCGACATATTGGCAGGTATTCAGCTACCCGCAAAACTGGTAAACATTTTCGTCGCAATTTCGTTTCGAGGAAGGACGCCATTTTTTTGCTGTCACACGCCAGCACTGCAGCTAATGCCAAAAACTTTGCTCGGAAAGTTTAAACTAAAAATCACACGTTTTTCGGTTTTCATAAATAATTTCTTGATAATAAATAAAATAAATGACTTGGGAAATCTTACACAAATCGACTAAGTCCCACGAAAATCTCAATTAAGGCTCAAGATGTAGGTACTAAGCGACGATATATAGGTATAAATAATTAGATAGATACTTCATCAGTCTATGATAGTCCACTGCTGGACGTAGGCCTCTCCTATTAACTATGCGTATAGACTCATTAGAAGGTAAATGCCCATAATCGCCACGCTGGGCAAGCGGATTAGCTTAGTCGACTCTTACAACACCCGCAGGAGGAGTTGGGGTGGTGACAAATGTATTCTTACTGCCGCCACCACATGGCAAATCTAGATATAGATACGGCTGTATCTGTCTATTATTTATTCCTATATGTCGTCGCTTGGTACCAAAGAACATTTGTGATGAATAAATACACAAACAATGCCCTCGCCGGGTTTACAACCCGCCAAATCTACGGAGGGTACGGAGGCTGACAAAGTGACAATTAAATAAATGAGAAAACACGGTGTGATAAATTATATTTTCTTCATTTATTGCGAAAGTTGTTAATTAAAAACTATTTTAACGGATTATATTGCGCATACTAATTAATTTAACTACATTTTCCGACGTTTCGAATACTTGACAAGATTGGTAATCTATGGTCTGCTTTTGCCAACACATAAATAGTTTAATAATTCTTCCATAATAGTACAATAATGAATCAGATCCAAAAGGAATACTTTGATTTGATTATGAGTTGAAAGTTTATGTGAGTATTTTTAAAATCCTTTTTGCATCGATACTAGATAGATAGATATAAGAACACTTATTAATGAAATAAAACTATGAAAACGGATAAACTCGCATATATTAACTAATTTTAACTTCATTCCCACGTTTGAAACACTTTACAGGGTTATAGGCGTTTATAGTTTTATTTCATGAGTAATCCTCGCGGTAACCGAAGAAAATATTAACACTTATTAAATTATTATTCATGATTAATCAAACGTAATAACATTATGTATGTAGTCCATTGTAGTTTGAATACGTTTGTATGGAGCCAGTAATTGGATATGGGCCGAATATTGGGTTGGATGGCTTATCGGATAACATGTCGCTACGCGTTACGTCATGTGGACATAGGTAACAGTTCAAATTATCACTCATACTATCTATCTGTGTGGTAATACTATATGCTGTCAATCCAATATCACTACGGATAATGTCTCTTTTTGACGCACTTGTTATGAAAAAATCGTCCCTTACACGTGCAAAAACTTTTTTTAACTCGGGTGATTGTCGTCCTCGTTTCACTCGGGCTCCAACTTTCACCCCCGCCGAAAAAAATTTTTTTACTCTCGTATCGAAATGTTATATTTTAGTACAGATGGCGCTTTTTTTACGCGCTAGTGCGAGAAATGGTTCATTTTACGTCAGGTCTACATCTTCGGAGGGCCACATGTACTGAAAAACGTCGTACTATACACGTGCGAAAACGATATTCGTAACTCATGTCGATTTAATGCTACACATACCACCTTATTCATAAACGTCTGTTAACTTAACACGCCGCTAATAATTGTTTGTCCGTTTCGGCCTTAAAAATGTATCCCTAAGAGCAAAAGGGACAAACAGTTATTAGCGGCTTCTTAAGTTAAGAAACGTTTATGAATAAGGGGCTTAGTCTATATTTAAATTAAATCATTTAATAACCCCGAAAATGTATCATAGAACCCTGTAATAGTAGCGTAGCAAAGTGTAATGTTGCATGGCATGATAAACAGCAAAAACGGGATTATAATATTTAGCATTTGAACACAACTATAAGTAAAGTAGCTTTACAACAATCTCAACCAAACCTCTGCCTTTTTGTGAATGTTCGTTAAAATCAAGTGCTTTTGTAACCCAATACTGACCTCCTAATCCAAACAGAACTGACAAGTCGGCGAAATGGGTCCACGTATTCAATGGGACCCTAATTCCGTAAGACGATGTAGGCTTGGCCCCGGACCTCTGACGTCACGCTAGGATCCTTCCACTGATCTATACTACAACTGTGTATGGGGTATATTGATTTAATCTTTTTCGATTATTACTGACATTTTAACGAAACACGGGTCTTAATCGAGTTTCTCGCATGTCTGTATGTAGTACATTGTGTATTAAGGGCGGTAAATAAGAAATTGTGAACGAGTGTGAAAGTAAAGCCCAAGCCAAAGGCGCGGGCTTTACTTCACAAGAGTTCATAATTCTTGTACCGCCCGTGGCACACACAACGTTTTTCATCACACCTGTGTGGCATAAAAGTAAATAAAACCATATATTTTCACAAAAATACTCTAAAATGGTCTAAATAATTTGTCAAAACCAAGGATGACTTGAATAACGTATATCGACGTAACGTATGAAAATCCTTGATTTTGACAGCCTCCGTAGCCTAGTTGGTAGTGACCCTGCCTACGAAGCTGGAGGTTCCGGGTTCGAATCCCGGCGAGGGCATTCTTTGTGTATTTATTTATCACAAATGTTTGTTCCTTGGTCATGGCTGTCTATGTATTTAATTATCTGTATGTATCTATCTATGATATATATCGTCGCCTGGTACCCACATCACAAGCCTTAATTGAGCTTACCGTGGGACTAGGTCGATTTGTGTAAGATGTCCCAAAATATTTATTTATTTATTTATTGATTGCCCTAGGGCGTAATCTATCGCATCGCCGCAGAGCATTGGCTCACTTACAGAAAAATTGTGATGAAAAGTTATATTCATGTAGGTACCTATTTAATTCAATAATAGGAATGCGGCGATGTCGGCTCGTTAATTTCGAGCGATTAAGTACATAAAGAAAAAAACACTTACTGTTGCATAAAATTTACAAGCTTTTCAAATTATGTATCACTTGTTTACATTTTCGATTTTTTAATTAGTAATTATTAAAACCAAATGTGGAAAAACAAGGAAGGCAGCTCAAGTTTCAAACTTCACTTCTCACACAACATAAAATATTAATATGTCAAGTAGCAAAACACTTCCAGAATACTTTGTGTCGTTCAGTCTCGCAGTTTATGTTGAAATGGAGATACATTCATTAATAAACACTATTACGACTATAAGGGCCAAAATGTGGAGTAAAATACTGTCTTAATTAGGTCGTCTTAACACAATATGACAAACTAAAAAAAGTTTTTCTACTCGTCGACTGTATTGTTCGAATTGTGATTACGTAGGTACCTACACAAAATTATAACCATAATCATTTACGTCGGGTTCGCAACTCAATCATAATGAACTTATAAGCCAACGCTACAGGCAACTGAAATAAATTAGACCAATAACGTGCCAGCAAAAAAGACATCAACGGGCGGCCACCTCAGGATCTGCACTTCGTTTCAGCGTATTTATTTAATTGTTTATACTTGTTTACTTATTTTTATTGATTCGTAGAAAAATCATTGTACACAATAGTGTTATAATCAAACTTTTTAATCTCGTACCTTACTTAGGCCACACGGTACTCGATGAAAAGCTCTCTACTATAACCATGATTGTGTAAAATACTATATCGATAAACTCGATGAGTAATCGTTGAAAACAAATGATTGCTAACTTGTGAATGGCACTCGCGTTTACACAAAAAAACACGTTGTGATAGGTTAGCTCGCTTGATGTAATCGAGCCGTATTCGAATATTTTGTGGAAAACTCACACGGGCTTCTACCACGTTCTGAGTTCAGAGTGCCGAGGGTCAGCCTGTCAGACCGTTGTCAGAGTGATTACAATGTTATACATACATTACAGTGCTAATGCGGCCATCTTTGTGTAATGTACTTGATTTATTTGAAATGTACGGAAGTGTAATAACTTGTACCGTTATAAATATGCGTACGCTTCGGCGTTTGTTGTAGCCGTGTGGTGACGGCAGTAAGAATACATTTGTCACCACCCCAACTCCTCCTGCGGGTGTCGTAAGAGTCGACTAAGGGATTGAAGTGTCACTGACCATTATTTGATAAAAGATTGATGATGGGCAGCAACGTCATCATAGTGGACACGTTACTGCGATCGCCAATCCGCTTGCCCAGCGTGGCGATTATCGGCATTTACCTCCTAATGCGTCTATACGCATAGTTAATAGGAGAGACCTACGTCCAGCAGTGGACTATCATAGGCTGATGATGTGTGATGATGTGTACGCTTCGGAACTTATTATTAGAAGAAGGTTTTCATTTTAATACAAGTCTGAAGATGTTTATTTAGGCAACCGATACACTTCGCTGTGCATACATTTGTTTCTAACCCAACTCTTTACGTGGGTGTCGTAAAAGTCGACTAAGGAGTTCAAGTGTCTCTGACCATTCATAGGCAGCCATTATCTTCCTTGCCTCGTCTTATAAAGTAGTAATAAACACTCTGTAATACCACAATAACTATCTGGTCGTCAGTACACACTGAAGTTGAGCGAATTTAAAAGGAAAACAAATTCAGGATACTAGGTACTGCGATCGTCAACCCAGTTGTCCAGCGTGGCGGTTATGGGTATTGAAAGAAAGAAAAAAAAAGATTTATTGCCACACATACAAAAGTACAATTTATACAAAAAAAAAAAACAACATAATTAACGCTCAACAAAAATAAACAGAACCGTAAAAGGAGTATGCTGTGTGCACAGTGAAATAGGCCACAGGACAATAGTTTACAGATTAAGTTCCGTTTGTCATTAAAATACGAAGAATTATGAAAGAACTAGAAATAAGAACTGTCTGAATTATAAGTCTGTCTGGCAATGTAAGAGCCAAAAGCCATAAAATTGTTTACAAGGGCATTTTAATTTCAAAAGGTGTCAAGTCGAAATACAAACGAGTGATTTTCTTCCCGAACACCCTAGTGTCCTTTTGGCTCATACGTCGTTGGACAGGCTATACATGCTTACGGGCTTTACTCAAGCACTTTTCGCCTAGCAACACAAGCAAAGACCATCTTAGAAAGTAAGGCACTATATAAAAAGGCACGCAACACCTACGCTTAAGCTAACACTGCCCGACAAGATCTGGCAATAAGTCAGGCTGATGACGTCATCTGTTAAGGGCCGCCGAGCCCTTGGGGCCTGTTAGACCGGTGTATACGGATGGTTTCTTGTAAGAAAAATGTTGTAGGGAAGGACGTGACATGCTCTTTTATTTCGCTTTTTAATGTTTTTACTTTTTAGAATGGGGAATGGATGAAATTGTCATAAAAATCAGGATTCTTTGATTTTCTTTTTATAACGATAGAAATAACATTACTAAACTTCGGAACATAGTACATTACGACACAAGTGCGAAAAACATGAAATTCGAAACGAGTGGCGATGTTTTAAAACGACACGAGTTACAAATTTTTTTTGCACGTGTCTCGTACAACGGTTTTTAGAACAGAATATGGCCCTCCGAAGTTTTGAACCTGACGTAAAATGAGTTGCTTCTCGCACTAGCGCGTAAAAAAGGCACCGTCTGTAGGTACTAAAATAGTACATTTCGATACAAGTTCAAAAAAAGGTTTTAAACGTGTATCGAACGACTTTTTTCATAACAAGTGCCTTAAAAAAAGTGCGCAATGTTTACTTTTCCGCACTAGGTAGGAAAAAGGCATTTCGATTTTTTCGAATGTATCATTAATTTTCTTAAAATAAAAACATTTTCGTATCCATATGCGTACCTACGCTTTCACGGCTGTTTTACGACACTCGCCTAAGTCAGATGGTAACATTGACAGCTTTTTCACAAACATGACCTTATTTGCCTTAGCTACGTGTAACTAATCCAATTCACTATTTCAACTCCTAAATAAATCCCAATCTTATTTTTGGCTCTGTCTAAGTTTTTAAAATTTTACTGAATAGTACGATTAATATGTATAACAAGTGACATGCAAATGTGGAGGAATATTGCATCTGCAGCGTCATCTCCATTCCAAGAGAAATTAATTGTCGTGAAATGTATATACCTACCTAACAGCTGGACACAATTGCATGTTAGGAGCTGAATATCGCCCATACCTAAAGTTATCAAGTAAATACATAAGTCAGTATTAGAACAGTTGGCCTATTAAATACAGCCTTCATACTTAAATAAAGCTTTATCAAATATACAAAACTTTGACAGCTATTCATAATTTCATAAAACTTACAAAATTGTTACGGATCACACCATTTTAAAATTAATAACCGACCAATTATTTCCCCAATTTGAGGGCAGAGGTGCTAAACCTTCGCTAAGGAAATCCAGTTATTTAGATTACTAAGACAAAGTTCGTCTCAAGCGAGCCTATCTCCGTTAATAACGGTTAATAACCGTTATGCCGCCGCGTTATCATGAGCGGGGGAAGGGTTAATTCATTTCTGCAGTTTAATTGCTGTAATCTCTCGGTTCGGGTTAATGAAGATTTGAACTTACTTTTTTAATAAGTACGTTAGACAGTTTACGAACTTATTTTTGTGATCAAGTTGTGTTTTTAATGTATTTTACTGTATTTTTGTTTATATTTTGTCGTTACACTCTAGCCTTCTATCATTTAGCAGAAATATATTGCTTTAGTAGCCTAGTTGGTAGTGACACTGCCTATAGAGGTTACGGGTTCGAACCCCGGTGAGGGCATTATTTGTGTATTTATTTATCACAAATATTTGTTCCTTGGTCATGGCTGTCAATGTATGTAAGTATATATAATGTATCTATCTATTATATATGTCATCGCCTGGTACTCACATCACAAGTCTTAATTGAGCTTACCGTGGCACTAGGTCGATTTGTGTAAGATGTCCCAAAATATTTATTTATTTATTATCATATAAAGACACATAAATAAAGTGCAGTAAAACATTTATTCCCTTTAATTCACCTTATATTAAACCAAATGTAATACAATTATTTTTGTAAATCGCGATATTTTTTCTTGAAATAAGATTCTGAAGGTGTCATTAATCAGTTTTTGTTGTTTTATTTCATATTATTGATATCTATTGGGACAAGTATTAACAGTACAATAAAAATATAGTAATAATATTCTACATTCTCAAATAAACTGAACTTAAAAAATATAAAAACTCTAAACTAATTAGAAAAATCAATAGGTAACCACTCCACCCTTATAGCAATAGTACACACAATGCACATATTATTTTTCGACAGACTTTTTGTATCTTTTTTTAAATACAGAATTGTTTGTTCTACACAACGGCGAGAAGGCTAAAACGCAGGATTTTTCTTGAATTTGTCAATTTAAGGGTAAACACTACTTGGTGCAAAGGTTTTGCGGCATTGCCGCGTTGGATAGCTATGGCCAACCTTTGCACCAGAAACGATTCGGAGCGAAGTCTTCTCCCCTTTGCTTGAGTCGATGCCTTGTGTCACGAATTTTAATATCATTATAAGGTTAAAATTATTAAATACGTCAGTATTCACATAGTCACTAAATTAAAAAAAATTAAAAACCGTCTTCAACCGATTACTTCAAGATCCCCGATTTGTTTCCATCATTGGTTTCCTCAAATCCTACTTTCTGAATGCAAATTCTTGTAAATGAATGAAAATTACCATAAGCGCCATACATGAACCTATAACCTTTGAAGAGATCCCTCGATTTCTCCAAGATCCCATCATCAGACCCCAACTTGGTGCCAACGGGACCATATCAGGGTTATACACGTTCGATCACAAAAAAAATCGGTTTACGATTCTCGAATATTTATCGGGTTACATACAACAAAAAAAGTCTGTCGAATTGAGAACCTTTTTTTGAAGTCGGTTAAAAATATAATATACATTACCTAGTGAGCTGTGGGAGTACTATTCAGTCGCAATTGGTGTGGAAATACTACTTGTGCGTGTTATTTTGCTTCCACTTACCTGTAAACAAAAGTTAGGAATCAGGGACGAATGATTAAATAACATTCACAATTTACTAATTACATACTAGTTGTTTTGAGTGTGCTAATTTTAAAACCTAGCAACCTGATAAGTAGTTATCCCTTTCCGTTTTATCATTATTTACTTAAGATAGGATGAGATAATCGGTACAATTATGAATAATAAGGGGGTAATCTCTACTAATCTGTAAGTAATTTTATAACAATATTAAAAATACGCTACGTTCAGCAATAGACTGAGAGAGGCTGATGATGATGATGATGACAGGATCTGCTAAATGCAATAAATCCAGTGTCCGTTTCAAAAACCACAAATCATAAGCTACTACTAAGTTGGGATCCCAAAGCTGGCTCGTTCCTCGCACAATAGATATAGCCATCCAAAGGGGGAACGCAGCCAGCTATATGGGAAGGTTCGGATCTCGGTTACCTCAACTAAGTAGGTAGTCAGTTATTTTTAGGTATGTTAAGCAATTTCATATATTTATTGTCTTTATACGTTTTTATGAAATAAACTTATACCATCTGGAACATAAAAAAGCTATTATTTAATAATAGTACATTGTGCATCAAGGGAGGTAAGTACGGAATTACTAACGAGAGTGTTAGAAGCCCGACGCCGTTAGGCGGAGGGCTTTTATGACTCGAGTTAGTATTCCGCTTACCGACCGTGATGCATACAATGTTTTTCATCACACTTGCCAACCAAAAAATAAGTTTTAAGACATAATATTATTAGATGGAGTACTCACATTTCTATTACTCCCTAGGGAATTTCACTTTTCTATTACTCCCGCTACGCGCGCAAGCAATGGCGCGCTTAGACAGCAAGTGTGATGAAAAAAACATTAAATTGACACCTACTTGTATTGTAAAATTTTACCTACTCTTTACCATATTCATTTCTATTTCCAGTTCTAGTGAAATGAAAAATATTCAGGAAAAGCAACAGATTTAACAATCGCTTGATTAAATCTAACCACCGTACCGGAAACACTTGTAAAACATGATGAGAGAGAATCCAATCAATTGGCGAAAAAGTCGAATCCGACCAGCCGGAGTAAAGTACCAAATCGTTCAAAAAGGACAGGCTTCATTAGAAGCACCCTTCGGACGTTCAAACAATTGGCTACTTGACAATTTTCGGAAAAATATAAATGTGTTCATGTAATTTGATTTTTCTGACAGTTAAATTATTTTCTTCGGTTACCGCGAGGATTACTCATGAAATAAAACTATGAAAACGGATAAACTCGCGTATGTTAACTAATTTTAACTTCATTCCGACTTTTCGAACACTTTACAGGGTTCGCGGTCTGCGGATGACTGACAATGGAGGAAATTTGATAGATCTACCTCCATCAAAATAAGAAAGATAAGTAAAAAACTACCCACCAAAGAAAAATTACTAAACCACAGACAATAAATTTTAA
Source organism: Thaumatotibia leucotreta (assembly GCA_025490895.1). Lineage (NCBI taxonomy): Eukaryota > Metazoa > Arthropoda > Insecta > Lepidoptera > Tortricidae > Thaumatotibia > Thaumatotibia leucotreta. The sequence goes on from JALPQI010001452.1 coordinate 78,962, forward strand.
TGGTGGATGTACATACAAAATTTTCAAATTAAGCTAGTTATTCATTACAAATATTTCCAGAATGAAGACAAGAGACAAAATAAATAATCTACGCCGGTTCTATCCCTACGCCACTGCCTGAGAAATATTTCCTTCCTTTGTATGATTGTATTGTTAGGAAGGTATCCCAAAATTGGGACCGGCAAGAAACTCAGCGGGACAACTCTTTTCAAAAAACATTTGTAGTACATCTTAAGATCATCATGCATTAAACCGAAACATACAATTTTGATTAATAAGGAAATTTCTGGTATCCCACATTTATAAAACTTTTATTAAAATAATTGAAAGCCGTATCTCTGGACAACTTGATCGACACCAACCGCCAAACCAAGCTGGTTTCCGCCCTGGATTCTCCACCACTGACCATCTTCACACGCTCAACCAAATCTTGGAAAAAACTACAGAATATAAGATTCCATTATACTTGGCATTTGTGGACTACACCAAGGCTTTCGATAGCATTACTCACCATGCTATAATAACTGCACTCGAAAATCAAGGCATCAATCCCACTTATGTCAGTTTAATAAAAGCCATCTACAATAATAGTACAGCCGACGTTAAGCTTGAGTCATCCGGTCCGTCGTTCAAGATACAGAGAGGTGTCAAGCAGGGAGACCCGTTATCTCCAAAACTATTCACCAGCACCTTGGAAGAAATTTTCAAAGGCCTAGCAAATTTGTGGGAGGCTAGGGGAATGGTCATGGGCGACAGGAAGTTGTCAAACCTCCGTTTCGCCGATGACATAGTTCTCTTTGCCTCTTCTGCCGCAGAACTCCAGCAAATGCTCCAAGACCTGAGCAATGCAAGTCTTCAAGTTGGACTTCAGATGAACCGTGCCAAGACTCAGGTGATGACCAATAGCACGAAACGTAGGGTTGAGGTTGATGGGCAGATCATACACTATGTTGACGAGTATATTTACTTGGGCCAGCTAGTCTCTTTCAGCAACAGGCAAGACAAAGAAGTCGAACGCCGTGTCGAAAACGCTTGGAAGAGCTACTGGTCCATGAAAGAGCTAATGAAGGGTAACCTTCCATTGTCACTTAAGCGAAAACTCGTTGACATGTGTATTCTGCCTGTCCTAACCTACGGTGCCCAAACATGGTCGCTCACTGAGACTCAGAAGTCCAAATTGAAGATCTGCCAGCGGGCAATGGAACGCAGTATCCTAGGTGTCAGGAGGACCGATCGCATTCGGAACACCACACTGCGCTCAAAAACCCGCATTGCTGACGTTGGTAAGAAAACTGCTAGGCTCAAGTGGGACTGGGCTGGCCACGTCTGCCGCATGCATCCGGATAGGTGGGCTACCGTAGCCACCAAGTGGATGCCACAACATAGGCGCGGACGAGGCAGACCCAAACGGAGATGGCGGGACGACCTGGATGCCTTTCTTAACAACTGGCCGGAGGAAGCACACACTCGGGAGTCATGGAGTTTGAGGGGAGAGGCCTTTGCCCAGCAGTGGGACACAAATTCAGGCTGAATAAAAAAAAAAAAAAAAGGAAATTTAAAATAATTTTGAAAAAATGTTGCCAGTACTAAAAAGGGGGGTAATGGTCACCACCGCCTAATACATCAGCCTCACGGTTTATGTCTAGACTGTTCCTTTATCAGATGAACATCTGGATCCCAAGCTGGTGGTAGAGAAAAGCTTCTTTCCATTCTATTAAAGTTTGGATATTTCATTATCTCAACAACAGTCTGCGGTTTGGGAGCATGTCAGTGATGGACCGAATCATTCTATTAAGTTTGACAAGCCTTTGGTTCTCGTTAAGGAGAAGAGAAACATTCCTAGAATGTTGCGTGAGGCTATTGAGATAATGAAATATCCAAACTTTAATAGACTGGAAAGAAGCTTTTCTCTACCACCAGCTTGGGATCCAGTTGTTCATCTGATAAAGGAACAGTCTAGACATAAACCGTGAGGCTGATCTATTAAATAGGCGGTGGTGACCATTACCCCCCTTTTCAGTACTGGCAACATTTTTTCAAAATTATTTTAAATTTCCTTATTAATCAAAATTGTATGTTTCGGTTTAATGCATGATGATCTTAAGATGTACTACAAATGTTTTTTGAAAAGAGTTGTCCCGCTGAGTTTCTTGCCGGTCCCAATTTTGGGATACCTTCCTAACAATACAATCATACAAAGGAAGGAAATACTTCTCAGGCAGTGGCGTAGGGATAGAACCGGCGTAGATTATTTATTTTGTCTCTTGTCTTCATTCTGGAAATATTTGTAATGAATAACTAGCTTAATTTGCAAATTTTGTATGTACATCCACCCTTAAAATTTATTGTCTGTGGTTTAGTAATTTTTCTTTGGTGGGTAGTTTTGTACTTATCTTTCTTATTTTGATGGAGGTAGATCTATCAAATTTCCTCCATTGTCAGTCATCCGCAGACCACGAACCCTGTAAAGTGTTGGCTCCGCGCCAAAATATCCCACTACGCAAATATTCCTTGCGATCTGGTCGTCATAAAACCCGCACCATATTTAGTAAAATCCAATAATTAATGTGGTATGGAATTTAATAATATAATTTTATCTTTTTCAGTTATTTATTGTAGTTAACGACTGACGTCATTGCCAGCTAATTCCTCTACCTCTTGATTATATTATCCCTATTACTGAATATTTGCAATTTCCTCTAAAAATAATGTTTAAAACCATGTGTAATGCGATAATACAATCATTATTGCCTGGTCATCGACCGACTTCTGAACGTTGTCAATTATAGAGAATCTCGAAAAATGTACAGACGTAGACATGCTTTGACGCCCTACGAGGCCGAAAGCATCGAGGCGGCGAGGGCGCACCTCTTGCTGCTGGCCCAGCAGGCCGGAAACCAGGCCCAAGAGGTCGGGGAATCGGCCGAGCGGTGGCAGCAGCGGGTGGAAAAGGACCACGGTGACCGTCGGCATGGCGGTCATCAGGCGGCGACGCGACGGCGGTGAATCTCGTGGTTCAGTGCCCACCCGAGTGATTTCAGTGATTTTAGCTATAAGCGTATGTAAGTTACTTTATTAAATTAAAATTTGTATAATAGATTGTTTTCTTTGCAAAATATTTTTTATTATTTTTTCTTTTTTATTTACTTACTTAGTCCATGTTTAGCATACTTTTGACAAATCAGAAAGTTATTATTACTTCAAACTTTTCTCGACCTCTAGAAATTTGAAATATCAGGACCATCAGAACTCGCTGAGACTTGAAAGTTGTTGTAGACTGTAGTTTTTAAATCTCGCGAAATTAAAAGTTTTCGATTAGTGCATAGGACTATGTCGTCTGACCAATAAAGTGTATGTTGACATTTATCAAACTTGGACACTCCAGTTAAATTCGAAAACTAATTAGTCCTGATAATCGACAAATGGCAGAGGATGACCTGAGTAAGTATTGTGATGTCTGCTGCGAGGCCTCATTTCGTGTTCCAGATGTGATCCACAATGGATTTTCAAAAACTTTTTTTTTCTAACGTAAGTTTCGAAATTTGGTGAAAATTATTATGTTTCTAGGCCAGAAATTGCGTGAAAATTATTAATACAACACGGGTCCATCTTAAGCGAGTAAAACAAAGTGATGTTCCATATGTGCCGGGGTTCTCCAGGCTTTTGGACCCCAGGGTCCTCTACAGAGATCTGTACGTGATGTTCAGAGTACCACTGTTTATCACTCCTATATGTATATATATATATACACACACACACACACACACACACACACACACACACACACACACACACACACACACACACACACACACACACACATATATATATATATATATATATATAATTATTATTCCTCTTTATTTATTATGTGTCTCGGGTTAGGTGTTTTACAATATGATTATAAAAGTAAAATACAATACAACATACAAAAAAGATACAAAACATATAATACTTTTAACACTAGGTTTAACACTTTTAACAGTTTTAACACTAGGTGCTAAGAAAACGAAACGATCCCGTTTGGTGCATTTGAAACGAACTGTGCCGGGTTGGAACTTCCACGTTAAAGAAAGTCACAGCGTCTTTAGATTACATTTTAACTGTTGGCTTGCCGCTGGTAAACCATCTGAGGGACGTTTACTAGAAAATATGAGGGAAAGTCGTAAAATTTTTAAAAACAAATTACGTTGGTGTCAAAATAACGAGGAAAAAATTAAAATTGATATATTAGCCGTGTCTAGAAAAAACAAAAATTTTGTGAAATTTTGGAACGAGATAAAAAAACATAGTTACAGACAACAATTACCAGTGAGCGTGGATGGTGCCCAGCAACCGGCGCAGATAGCGAATTTATTTAGTGATAGGTTCAAGGTCACGCCAAGACCCGTGCCTGCGTGCGTGCCCTGCGAGGCGCGTCAAAGTAAATCTTTGTCTGTCGCCCATTCGTCTATTCGATATTCGGCTGAAGAAATAGCAAAAGTAGTTAAGAACATGAAGCGAGGCAAATCGCCCGGTCACGACGACCTTAGCCTTGAGCACATACTATATGCAGGTGAGGACATATATGGTAAACTTTGTACGTTATTTAATTTATGTTTGCGGTACTCTTATCTCCCAGAGGACATGATCCGTACAATTGTCGTACCGATTGCTAAGAACAGGACAGGAGACTTATCATCTTCGGCTAACTACCGACCAATCTCCTTAGGAACGGTTATAGGCAAGGTATTTGAGCGGCTGCTGCAGCCTGAACTGTTGAAAACCTTGAAGATAGATGACGCGCAATTCGGCTTTCGTCCCAGTCTGTCGACCGATGCAGCCATAGTCAGTCTGAGGCATGCCGTGGACCATTATGTGAGTAACAACACATCGGTCTACGCATGCTTTCTAGACCTGAGCCGGGCATTTGACCTTGTGAATTATGAAATTCTATGGGACAAAATGCGTGGCTCTGGTGTCTCTGAGGATCTGGTACGCGTTTTCAAGTACTGGTACGAGAACCAATCTAATTGTGTGAAATGGGGCGACACGACTTCTAATAATTATTTATTAGAATGCGGGGTACGCCAGGGAGGGCTTACATCTCCGGACCTCTTCAACCTTTACATGAATGACTTGATGGGGAGGCTGAGGGACACCGGAGTCGGTTGCCATGTAGGCGATGTCTGCGTCAATAGTCTCAGCTATGCGGACGATATGGTGTTACTCAGCCCCTCCATCAAGGGCCTAAGGAAGCTTATTTCGGTCTGTGAGAATTATGTTAATTCGCACGGGCTGATATATAACGTAGCCAAAACAGAAATGATGGTATTTAAGGCAGGAAGAGGTCCCGATAATATCCCGGAGGTAAGACTCTATGGTGAACAAGTGCGGGTTGTGCAGCAGTTCAGGTATCTTGGTCACATCTTAACCAGTGACATGCGGGACGACAAAGATATGGAACGCGAGAGAAGGGCCCTAGCAGTTCGGGGCAATATGATAGCCCGAAGGTTTGCCAAGTGTGGCAGGAAGGTTAAATATGCGTTATTTAACGCATACTGTCTCTCTTTTTACACTTGTCAATTCTGGATCAGGCATAGTAGGAAATCTTATGGCGCCATCCGGGTACAATATAATAATATATTTAGGACCCTGATGGGGCTGCCGCGCTCATGCAGTGCGTCCACCATGTTCGCCGAGGCTGGGGTTCCGGATTTCTTTGCTGTTATGCGCGTGCGCATTGCCTCTTTTCGGGAGAGGATGCGCTGCTCGCATAACAGTATTGTAAATTCAGCGTATCGCAACTTTAATTGCACTATGTTTAGGCACTGGCTTTCTGTGCACCAAACCGGAAACAAGAAATAGAAATAGGTACATAATTCTACACTTATTATTATATTTTATCACAATTTCTGTCTTTTGATGTGTATTTTATATTTGTATTCACTTTAAACTTTTTGTCTGTATATGGGTGTGCTGCCTGAAATAAAACTTTATTTATTTATTTATTTTTTTTTTTTTTTTATAAACACAAAAAACCTAACCTAGAGGGCCGCCGGCAGCGGAGCGGGCCCAAGCTGCCGGTGGTTAGGGCTACAGGGAGAGGAACCGCCGGACTATGCGCGCCGTGTCCAGGATTACCGCCTTCTGCATCTGACCCCTGATCCAACCACCTAGCGAGAGCCTCTTGAGGTGTTGATCGAGACTCTTCGCTATGAGACCATTCGCAGAAACAACTATCGGCACAATGATCGCCGAATCAACGTCCCTCATGTCGAATACCTCGTGAGCCAAGTCAAGGTACTTACTGGCTTTGTCCTTCTCGGCCTTCACGAGGTTCTCGTCATGGGGGATGGTGATGTCGATGAGCATTGCCCGGCGTTGCGATCGATCTATCAGCACGATATCAGGCTTATTGGCTACAATAGTCCTGTCCGTGATGATAGATCGATCCCAATAGAGCGTGGCACGACCATTTTCGAGAACTGCCGCAGGTGTGTACTTATAGTAAGGCACTTCGAAGCCCACGAGGCCGTATCGAAGAGCAAGCTGCTGGTGTATAATCCTGGCTACGAGGTTGTGTCTGTGCAAGTACTCAGTGTTAACAATCTGAGAACAACCGGAAATAATATGCCTGAGTGACTCACCGGGACGGCGGCATGCCCGACAAATGTCGACCGTACCGTCCTTCAGGATATATTTCCGGTAGTTATTCGTCATGATAACCTCGTCAGCAATTGCACAGGCAAAACCCTCGGTTTCTCCGAAGAGGTCCCCGAATCGTAGCCAGTTCACCGACGCGAGCAGATCTACGTCAGGTCCCGTGAGGGCTTTGTAGAACCGCCCGTGTAGCTCCTTGCTCTTCCATACCATTATTATTATTATTTTGTTTGTATCTCCTTGAGGATCACGGGCTTACAAATCCCGGTTTTTTGTTAGGCTTGCGCGAGGATATAGATCCAAAACGTAGAGGCCCTTTGGAGAAATTTGCTGTGTTGTACACCTGCTGCAACCCATTCACGGGCACAAATACATATCCGTAAACCGGTCCCTGCAGGCGTATAGAGACTATTGAGAAGGAATGGAAAAGACTAATGGGGACATTTCTGATCCATTCACCCTCCATCACCATAGGGTGATGGAGGGTGAATGGATCAGAAATGGAACTATAGAAAAGAGGTCCGGACCGGACACCTGCCATAACAATGATTTCTCTTTGCTATCGAGGCAGGCGGTGACTTATTATTATTATTATTAAGTATTGAAGAGTAGTAGTATAGTGGACACTTGGCTACAGGCTCGGGGTCCGCCAGACCCTGGAAACCTTGGAACAGCTTGGAACATGAACGTTTTGGCCCCCTTAAAGAGGTGCAATAATGAAAATTGAAATGTCCCCTTGCAGTCTGGTTCCTTGGCAACAAAATACACGGAATAAAATTTGGTTTGTCACATGCCTTAATTCCGAAAAATAATATTTTCGAAGTCACTACCTCGGCACATAATATGGTTCGGGTATCAAAAGTGTGGCACAATGCGTTAAGTAGGTTTTAATTTGTGTCCAATTTATAAATATCCTCTCCAAATTGCGTAATGTTTGTAACACTAATGATGTGCATGGTGTAGGTATGCGGTGCCATATATAGTTATGAAATATTCTGATATACATGGTTATCAATGTAATAAATAGCTCGGTTTTCCTGACTCCTACTTAATCTAAATGACGTATATAGCTACATTTATCTTGAATGATGTAAATGAATTTATTTCAGTTGCTAGGTCCCAATGCCAGAAGTCTTATTAGCCTAATCTAATTTAAAGACTGGCACATGGCAATTACCATCAAAAAAGATGACGCAAAAATTTGAAAATAAGTATTTCTTAATTTTCAAAGTAACATTTGGAGTTGCTCTTTTAGTTGTGACACATGTGTGTGTGGGAAGTTACTCATAGGTCATGGTCTGTTAGACATTTTCGATTTTATGTGACATCTTTTTCACGGGATCTTAGAGAGCAGGATCTTTTGGGACGCTACCAAAGTGTTCGAAACGTCGGAATGAAGTTAAAATTAGTTAATATACGCGAGTTTATCCGTTTTCATAGTTTTATTTCAGTTAAATTATTATTTCAAAAATAGAAATACTAGTTTGTTGTCGGCACCAGCGCTGAACAAGTGCCCAATGATATACCTACGTACCTACATTAATTCTTATTTTAACCAACTTCAAAAAAGAAGGAGGATCTCAATTCGAAACTTTATTTATTTATTTATGTACCAGCGCCATTAAAGTATTTTATGCAATTCTTGTTTAAGAGAGGTCAAAAAAGGTGAGTGGCGTGGGTAACAATGTGAGGCGAAGCCGAAAATTGTTATTAAAGACGTCACGAGTATTTTTTGACTCAGTTAAACAATGTTGCATCAATACTTTTTCTACGACCACACATTTATTTTTAAATAAAATTGTAAATTTGAGAAATATTCTTAGTCAAACACAATTTTATTAATCATCAAGGTAGGGCGGGAGACGTCAAAATTAAAAAAGAAAGCTCCTCTATGGTTTACTGTTCATCTGATTTTTTTTAAATTAGGTTCACAGCCATGTATTTCATTAAATCTTGTATTCACGAGGTGTCTTAAAATGCAAAAAACGCACTGCGTGTAAACCCGAATGCGTTTAATAGACAATATAGACTTATCTTGACATCTGTAAAGTAGGGGCGTAAAGGTGTGATCACGACCATGTAAATGACAAATAAAAGTAAAGGGGTAGAAACAAATTATTGCAGCACCTGGAGCGCTCAATCTGAACACGCCTTTATCGTTATTGACAATAAAGGCTTGTTCAGATATTTTTGTACGCTGCAGACGCTAAGATAGATCTGATGGCAACTTTATGTACCTATGTTACTTGATTTCTCCGATAATCGTCAACCTTTTAATGCAAAGGGTATGTCCCGTTGGCACCAAGTTGCGGTCTGATGACAGGAACTTGTAGAAATCAGTTGCATCATCATCATCATCATCATCACCATTATCATCATCATCATCATATCAGCCGAAAGACGTCCACTGCTGAACATAGGCCTCCTCAAAGATTGCCACAATGACCGGTCCTGCGCCACCCGCATCCAGCGGACTCCTGCGACCTTCACCAGGTCATCGGTCCACCTTGTGGGGGACCTATCCACGCTACGTCTTCCGGTACGTGGCCGCCATTCAAGAACCTTCCAGCTCCAACGGCCATCGGTTCTACGCGAAATGTGCCCCGCCAACTGCCACTTCAGCTTAGCGATCAGAACCAAACCAAAGTAATTAGGTATTTGATTATTATGAAAAAATAAGAGTCATGCATTTGTTTTGGCAGCGGTCAAATCACAACCGTACGCTCTTACTACAGTCGAGTTAATAAAAAGTGCTCGAAACATCGGGATGTAGTTAATCACAGAGCACGGACCTCTTTAGTGTGTAACCTTAGAGATAGAGGCGGCCTTGGCTGTCATTTTCATAGAAATCGACCGTGTCAGGTAATTTTGACATGTTAATGTAAATAGTGTTGTGGTATGGCTCGATATTTTTATCGATAGATTAAAACCAACAGATATTTGACTAAAAATGTTACTTGAAAAAAGCTATTCAAACATTCTCATTTTTAAAATCTCACTAAAATGATGTCGTTATGAATGATACCTATAAAAATAGTAAAATTTATACATTTATTTGAATTTATATTTACAATAAGTACCTACTTACATTAAGTTGTTAGCTTTAAGGTTAAAGTTAAACAACAAGTGTTAAGGGTAAGGCTAGACAGTTAGGCTAGTTATATATGTTACCTTTGCATTGGTTTGTTTGTTCAAGGTGTGCAAACTATATCTACTTATATCGAGGGTTGCCTGGTGAAACCCGATAAGTGACAAAAAGTGAGATTTTAAAGTAAAAACAGTTTTAGAATGATTCAGTATCGGTCAATCTAATGGTAATATCAGATAAGCTGATTTTACATGTATCACGGAAATATGCCGAGTAAATAACCCAATAAGTACTTGATTTCAGCTATTAATACAAAACTAAATACTACAACTACATTTAAGACTTAATTTTTATTTATTACTTAATGGAAGAACCACATAATGTATATTTATTGGTATTTAGTGCCGAGATATTTACACCTAATCAAACTAAACACACAATGTAGAACCAGTTACTGTTACTTACCCGGTCTCACCTCATTACGATTGCAAACTTTAAAGGATTTTATTACGAATTAGAATACGTTAAAAGCATTTGTTGGATTCTACTTTTACGATATCATTTATTGCACATACAAAGTTATTCAAAGAGAACCCAACAAATAAACTTATAGTACTTATTTGAAACAATTCTCTAATATAATATTTTGTTAAGTCCAGTAATCGGATTCTCGCAAGAGGTCTTTAACAAATTTCTTTCAAATATGTCCGGGGAAGAACCCTATAAGTTTTTCGACGGCCCCATGATCATGCGCAGCCTTGATAAGTAGCGACACGAACGCAAGCGCACCGCTGCGACGTTGCATATTTAATTGAAAATAGCTGTTAAAAAGGGGTGTATTGTATTAAAGAAGGATGTGAATGATTGTGTTCAAAGTTGTGTGATGGGTGACCGAGACAGAAAATTAGTGCAACTACCTAGCTTGCAGTAATAAGCTGGAAACAGGTAATCTACTTTTCTAACTTAGATTAAACGTAGAATTGTCATATTTTACACACCGTGTTTATAGTAATGAGTTCAAGTAACAATTAATGTAAGCTATTGTACCTAACCGTTACCATGAAAAGCATTGTTGTTGTTTTATTGAACTTATTGGTTTTTAGCACTGACTATGAAAAGCATTGTTGTTGTTTTATTTGATCTTATCGGGTTTTAGCACTGACTATGAAAATAATTGTTGTTGTTTTATGCGAACTTATCGGGTTTTAGCACTGACGATTAATTGAGACTTCGCGACTTTGAGTGATTCTTACGATAAAAATAATAAAAAGGTAGTTGTGATTAGTACTTTTGATTAATTGATTATTTTTTACGTTTCAGCGGGGCAAAGTGCCTCCATGAACAGCTTGTCCATGACTAGACCCAGTGCTTCATAGGCAATTAAAAAAAATGTAAGCTGTTACATGCAAAACAATGAAGATGGTAAGCTTCCATGGCCTTGAAGATTCGCACACTGTCCCACGTTACTACCTATTGTGCTTGTGATACTCACACTCCAATTAAAAAAAACAATTTCAGAAAATGACTCAAATGCGCTATATTGTCAACGACAACAATAGCATGCCAGACTCAAGCAAGTCCCTTGTGGACTACTAAAAAAACCGTTGTTAGGATCAACCGGTAACTCAGTTCATCATGCTTAAATTCTTTCCAGATAATGAAACTGACCCACCGGGCAGTGACCATTCGGATGAAGATCCCACACATGTGCCACATCCCAAGGACCCTCGCAATTCCGATGAATCGCAAATTGATATCACCGCCCAAATTGCACAATCATAATAGTAAGAAGACTCAAGCAAGTCTTTTACAGACCACTCAAAAACAACGTTACTAGGACAAAGCCACTTATACAGGCAATCTATTCCTCCTTCGGTTTCCTCAAATGATTAAACTGAAGATCCCACCCACGACTATTTCACCAAAACAAATAGATTTCGACCCAGACTTCACCAATGAAAGTCCAAATGTTTCATCCAAACAGGAAGATCCCCTTATGGTGCTGATTGATGAAGCTTTAGATCGAGCCTGGACCGCTGCAGAAGATGACCATTCAGCGGGAGCTCCCTGCGCTCCCGACACAGACCCAGAGAACGACGCACCTCAGCGAAATGACTCCGGCCACGACACCATCATTCCTGAAAGTCCCAGTCCAAGAAAACACCAGGAACGCTCCCTGCCGACACCCGACAATGCCAGTCCCTCTGGTCAAGGCGAATGCACAGAAAGAGCCTCCTCTCACGTTCCAGACTCCGAAGACGATACATTAAAAGTATCAGAACCAACCGACTCCAGCCACAATGACGGACAGAAGACACTGCTAACCCAATTCTAGACAATGTTTCAGACAAAGTTTGGGATTCCGTCAAACCTCTGAAGCGACGCAAGCAAGCCAAGCCATCTGAACGGAAAGTAAATATCGCTAAAAAGCGAAAAATGGAAGGGCTACCTTATATAACCCGAGGCGTTAAACGTCCTGCTAAAGTTCCAAAACCTCCTTGGAACCTCCTCGATCCTTGAAGCCTCCTTTGGAACTTTAGCAGCTTTCGCCTTTTAGCGATATCCACCCTCCACTCAGACAGCTCAGCCTGCCTACGTCGCTTCAGGGGCCCGACACAATCTCAAACCCTATCCAAAACACTGTCCAAAATCAAGTCAACAGCGCCTTCCACCTGCGGACAAGCACCGGAACGCTCACGGATCATGCCGTCACTGTGGCCAGAGTCAGTCGGCTCCAATACCCTCAATGTATCGTCTTCGGAATCCGAAACGCAAGAAGAAGCTCCCTCCATTCATTCACCTTGATCAGAAAGACCAACACCGTCAAGCATCGGCAAGGAACGCTCCCGATGCTTCCCTGGACCGGGACCCTCAGGAACAACAATGTCACGGCCAGAATCATCTCGCCGAGGTGCATCGCTCTCCAAATCTGTATCAGGAACACAAGGAGCTCCCGCTGAATAGTCATCCTCCACAGCAATCCAAAACTTCATCAATCAGCTCCATAAAAAAATCTTCCTGTTTGGATGAAACATTTGGACCCTCAGTAGCAAAATCCGAGTCAAAGTCCATTTGTTTTGGCAAAACAGTCGCAAGTAGGATCCTCAGTTCAATCATCTGTTCCTCACCCGAACGGTCACTGCCAAATAAGTCAGCTTCATCATCCGGAAAAAATGCAAGCACAATAAATCAAGTTACAGATCGATTCCAACAACAGTTTTTTTTCAACAATCCACAAAAGACTCATTTGAGTCCGACATGCCATTACTGTCGTTGAGAATATAGCGCATTTGGGTGGCAATATCAATTTGCGATTCATCAAGATCGGACGAGTCCTTTTCTGAAACTGATTCTCCCAACCAAAGCATGAGTACCACAAACACAATAGGCAACGCAAAACAATGTGCGGATCCTCAAAACCATGGAAACCCACCATCCTCATTGCCTTTCATATAACGGCTTATATTTTTTTATCCGCCGTTGAAACACCAGGTCCAGTCACAGACAAACCGTTCATAGAAGCACTTTGCCCCGCTGAAACATACTGAATTATACCTGAAGAGTATCATGGATGGATAAGAAGCCTAAAAACGTTTGTTGGCATAGCACTTACTTTTTCAGATGTAGAATAATACCGTTATTACTTTTAGATTCGTCTATTTTTTAAGTTTTTATTTGGTAATAATACCCTCTTAGTAACAAATATGGTTTTTATATTTATGCGTAAACCCAATAAGTCGATACCCCTTGCTAAAAAATGTTATCCCCGTGGACGTGTTTCACCAGGCAACCCTCGTATTACGTTATAAAACGCAAAAAGAAAATTGTAACTATAAATGGGAACTAAAATTAAACGATCAACTGTAAGGAGTTTAGATGGTTAGGTAATTTAGGTATTATATATGAGGACAGATTAACTAGATGTATAAATGTATAAAGATATTTTTAAATTCGTAAATTGTACCGTTTTACGTTTTCTTGAAAGATTATCAGATGGGTTACTTGGGACAAGAAACACCTGGAAATTACATACTTAAATCAATATGTATTAACAGATAACAACAGAAATCCTTTGAGAGGTACTTTACTTTTAAAACATAGTCGCCGTTATCCAGCGTTCTCTGACACATGGTTCTATAGGAAATCTAAAAAGTAAGTCAGAATTTCTTAAACTATATGTTTTTGTATAGTTGCTTCATTGTCTGCACTCTAGATAAATATTATATTATTGCTAAATATAAATAACTAAATAAATATCAACCTAGCCCCGAACTAAGCAAAGCTTGTACTATGGGTGCTAGGCGACGATATATATATGTACTTAAATAGAGAAATACACATAATTATACTTACTTATACATAGGAAACGTCCGTAACTTGGGAACAAATATTGAATTTCTACTAACACCGCGTTTAGTTGTAAGAGTTTACATAGACTATCGATAACAAATTCAGCGTCGTGCCTCTTCACTATGTCTCTCGCCCATACTAATTTTATATTGAATTTAATATAACTTTTTTTACTTGCCTGTGATAGGAAACGTTTGAATTTTGTTTATTAACGTACGTAGACTGGTTCCTGCACCAGGTTACAGAGCAATGTGGCATTCTTGGTATATTTTTATAGTTTATATACCCGTGACGTCCCGAGAGGTACTGACAGCACATATGCGTAAAACGCATATGCGCGGCACGGGTTTTGTCTGTCACGCCGTCTCTCTATAGGCGCCAAGGAGGTTGGAACTCTTAGGGCGCCTATAGAGAGACGGCGTGACAGACAAAACCCGTGCCGCGCATATGCGTTTTACGCATATGTGCTGTCAGTACCTCTCGGGACGTCATGGGTATATAAACTATAAAAATATACCAAGAATGCCACATTGCTCTGTAATCTGGTGCAGGAACCAGTCTACGTACGTTAATAAACAAAATTCAAACGTTTCCTATCACAGGTAAGTAAAAAAAGTTATATTAAATTCAATATAAAATTAGTATGGGCGAGAGACATAGTGAAGAGACACGACGCTGAATTTGTTATCGATAGTCTATGTAAACTCTTACAACTAAACGGTGTTAGTAGAAGTTGTATAACGTAATATAAGTAGATATAGTTTGCACACCTTGAACAAACAAACCAATGCAAAGGTAACATTATATAACTAGACAGAGGTTAAACAACAGGCGCTCTTAGACCTAACACCTTCTACCCTTACCCGGTCTAGCCTTACCCTTAACACTTGTTGTTTAACTTTAACCTTAAAGCTAACAACTTAATGTATACTTACAGTAAAGGTACTTATTGTAAATATAAATTCAAATAAATGTATAAATTTTACTGTTTTTATATCATTCATAACGACATCATTTTAGTGAGATTTTAAAAATGAGAATGTTTGAATAGCTTTTTTCAAGTAACATTTTTAGTCAAATAACTGTTGGTTTTAATCTATCGATAAAAATATCGAGCCATACCACAACACTATTTACATTAACATGTCAAAATTACCTGACACGGTCGATTTCTATGAAAATGACAGCCAAGACCGCCTCTATCTCTAAGGTTACACACTAAAGAGGTCCGTGCTCTGTGATAGGCGCCCTAAAAGTTCCAACCTCCTTGTAGTTAATAGAACATTACTATAGAGGACGGGAAACGAATGGTTACAGGCCAAGTAGATATATATAGCAGATAGGGATACGCGGCCTGTAACCCTGTTTCTGTGCTTTTCTCAAACCTGCCATGAAATAAAACGAACTGATTTCGGCGAACCATACTATTCAATTTGTAAATAAACCAATAGTACAGTATTGTAAAA
This sequence comes from Thaumatotibia leucotreta, assembly GCA_025490895.1. Classification (NCBI taxonomy): domain Eukaryota; kingdom Metazoa; phylum Arthropoda; class Insecta; order Lepidoptera; family Tortricidae; genus Thaumatotibia; species Thaumatotibia leucotreta. Next base: position 94,508 of record JALPQI010001452.1, read on the forward strand.
CATTCAAAAAAACATTCGCGCCTAACTTTTTTTAAATCTGAGGTATCCTTTTACCCGGTGGTGTAGACATTAGTTCTTAGGTTATTTTTTTTTTTGTAGCTGAATGTCAAGACTTTGTGTCACAATTTGACGTTTCAAAACAAAAGACAGTTTGTTTGCAGTCCTAGGTGTGAAATAAATACATGAAATCTCTTTACATATCATCTTAGCATATGACACCGGATACATACTATTTCCGGGTTTCATTTAAAGTAAGAAACATCAACATTCCGTAGCACAATTGAGAAAATTTAATTAATATACGCCATATAATCGGTCGCCATAAAAACGACGACCTGGTAAAGGTTGCAGGTATCCAATGGATGCGGACAGCTCACGACCGATCTTTGTGGAACTCTCTGGGGGAGGCCTATGTCCAGCAGTGGACGTCAATTGGCTGATGATGATGATGATGATGATATAATCGGTTTCAAGCAGCTTTACTTTTTTACTTGGTTTTAATTATCACGGTACGATTTTACGAATAAAGCTTTCCATATCTAAAAATAACGAGACAGATTCCCAGAAATTGAGATCTCGTATTACAGTGGGATTATTATTCTCATTAGAGCTTGTATTGTAGGTAGGTAGCGAAATAAATATGTTTTTTCGTACATAAACCCTCCAATTCATAAGAAATAACTGTAAGTCCAATATTAAAATATCAGGGGACATTACACAAAAATACAGAATTACAACAGGGCTAATAAAATAAACTTGAACTGCTATCTTCTTCTGCGAGAACTACTTTTTGTGTTTTGACGGTTACCTGTCTCTTTTTGATTATATTGTTCCAAAAGAGGCTGGTAGCCACTAAAAAACTTCGAGAGTTAAGAAAAGAATTACTGTCAACAGCCAAATGTGGTAAGCCGTTCATTAAAGAAATGCCCAATATATTATGTTAAGAATAATATTATAATCGCTCGCTCTCTTGTTTATCTTCACACCACCTATTCGAATACGGGTATTTCCTTCCCTGCTAGGAGGGAACACAGTGACACTTTTCTGTTAAAGGTCTTTCTATTGCCAGCCTAAAAAATAACTATGAAATGCACAATACGATCATACTCGATTACCTACGATTTCTTCAGAATCGACTATTTGCATAAATATGAAATAAACACATCTAAATCCATCTTTTATTTGTCTCATAGGTGTTAGGAAAAGTAGTTTAACATAGGATCAATATTATTATCGTCTTGGGCGTTGACTCGCTCATTTGGTCAAGATTTCAATTTAGAATCCCTCATTATATTCGGGATTCTATTGTTCAGTCCATCGCTTCATTCTGGCTTCAGTGAGCGCCCTCGCTGGAAATATAATCATTTGATTGACATTTGATACCTTGTGACACTCTACTATTGCACGGCAGCGACTATTTTTTGACAATTTATATCACCTATCATTTACTTAGCCTGTATCGTGAATTGAAAAGTAAAGAATACGTTAGGTTTTACTCGATACGTAATGCATTCTATCGCGCTCGCACTAACATATTGGAGCGTGCGAGATGGCCTGCTTTACGTATCGAGTAAAACCTAACGTTATTGATACTCGCAAAGTCACGATACAGCAACTGTGCTATAATGAGAGCCTCATTATCAAATTGCTAAAGTTCCTACTTATCTCAACTACCTTACTGACAAGATAAACGGTCCCAAACCTCAATAGATACAGCTGTAATGCTATCGAAATTGAACCATCTCATCCACTCAGATTCATCCGTAGCTTCCATAAATTTGTTAACGATTTTCATCCTTGTGCCTTTGGAATACGTTCTGAAATGTGTACATATTTTCAGACGTGACAAGCAATTAATCAACATTATGGACCAGCAATCTGAAGGGCGTCCGCACTCAATATTTAGGAAGCCCTTTCTACTCGTTTAGCGATTTACACCTTTCTGAATAAGTCACTGATACGATATTCTTCCTTTTATTTACTGGCTTCAAAAAGAACGAGGTTGTCAATTTCAATGATTTTACTCGATATGTCGTGAAATCATCATGATTTTTTTTAATCAAACGGGTATGATTCCGTTAGCACCAAGTCGGTGTCCAATTATGGGATCTTGGAAAGATTGGTTGAAATCGGTTTTTAAATTTTTAATAATATATGGTGATTATGTCACATATGGATGAGACATAATCACCATTATCTAATGTGGGACCTTACGGCTAAGTGGCGCCAACTAACAGCATACGTTTTCGAAAAAACCCTCGTAGGAATGAAACAACAGCATGCGTACATATTCTGCCTATTAAAACTGGTCTTTTATGAGATTGGTAAGACTGCGTTCACTCCGTTGAACTTAGAAAAACCTACAGGTTCCTGAAAAGGACGTCGAAGCTACAATGGCTGGTACGACAAGTACGACAACACTATTCGTCAGTTCAGGTTCACGTGTTCTGAAACTTCTGAAGGGTTTTTAGAAGCAAAAGGAGTGTAACAAGTATTTATAAAGAGGAGGTAATAGTAGTTGACGACGTTATCACTGTTTTACAATTGCATATAAAGTGGACGGGGCACCGATGGCCGTTGAGGCGGGAAGGTTCTTGAGTGGCGGCCATGTACCGGAAGGCGCAGCGTGGGTTAGGCCCCCACGAGGTGAACTGATGACCTGGTGAAGGTTGCAGGAGTCCGCTGGATGCGGGTGGCACAGGACCGGTCATTGTGGCAATCTTTTGGGGAGGCCTATGTTCAGCAGTGGACGTCTTTTGGCTGATATGATGATGATGATGATTGTGATGAAATTAAGCATGTTACTCCCACGCAGTATTAACAACCGTGCCAAAATATGAGGTACTTGAAACATAGGATTTACATGACAAATACCCCGTTTTAAATCATACACGCAAATTAAAATAAATGAGTAGGTAGGCTTAAAATCATAAATCACAATTAGACCAGTGTTTTTGTGTCGGTTTGATCCTCCACGAGCAAATAACTACGAATTACGTTTATGAAAAAAAAAACATATTGAAAATTTGATGGACAAGATTAGGAACAAATTCATAAGAAGGACCTTCAAAGTCGCTAAAATCGAAGAAACTCCGCGAAAACTGGCTTACATGGTACGGCCACGTCATGCGACGAAATGACAACCATGTGACAAGAAGCGTGACGGCCATTCAAGAGGAAAAAGAGGCCCTCCCGTGACTTAAAGAATAAGAATAAATAGAATGAAGAATATTTATTTCAGAAAACACAGAGTACAGGATATTCCAGGGGTCTCCGCACTAGGCTACGCCTGTATCGCGTGGAACCAAATACTTTAAATAACAGAATTTGTTTACAAATTGAAATCTTGACATTAGGTAGCAAGTTACTTAAACTAAACTAGTAGGTATTATTACTATGCTCAATAATTAGTCTAAAGTATCGTATCTAATATCGATTCTATCTCGATGTAATTTTGAGAGTGTAAAAATTTGAAAAGTTGCTTTTTTGTTTCTGCTTGAGTACAATCCCTAAGATTACTTGGAGTCAGACTATTAATAAGAACCTGAAAGTGGCGGAGGTACACACGGAATCAACACAAAACCGTATATTGTGACGTTTACGGCGTATATTTACGAAGAGGACTGATACCAAATGATATGGGACACATACAGCCAGGAAAAAGAAGAAAATAGGGGCAATTGCTCAACCTGTGGACACTTTCCAGAATTTGACATCAAAACCATTATTAAAAAACAACTGTTCACAAAATTTATTTATTTATTTATTCTACTTTATTACACAAAAGTAAAACTTAACGTACAAAAGGCGAACTTAATGCCATGAGGCATTCTCTACCAGTCAACCTTAAGGCAAAGCAGAGTGATTGTGGGCGGTGCTACATCTATCCAGTTAAATAATAATCGATGATCTCTTTTTGGGTCATACAGCTTTCGCGGAAATGAGCGTCTTTCCTGGGCGTACAACTTAAGTTTTGGGGCGTTTTCACAAACCGTTGTTAAAATCACTTTGTTAATTAATTCGAACAAAGAAAGAGTGCAATGAGAACCAAAGTGATTGACATAGCCCACCGTATTAGCAAGCTGAAGTGGCAGTGGGCTGGCCATATTAGCCGTAGAACCGACAACCGTTGGGGTAAACGAGTTCTTGAGTGGAGATCGCGTCTCGGCAAGCATAGTGTAGAACGCCCTCAAGCAAGGTGGAGCGACGATTTGCGCGGGATGGCTGGCAGGAGCTGGATGCAAGCAGCCGAAGATCGAGAACGGTGGCGTGAAATTGGGGAGGCTTATGTCCAGCAGTGGACTGCGATAGGCTGATGATGATAGGCTTGTTCTACTCAGGTTCACTATCTTTTACGATTCTAATAGGGGGAAAATAATGTCCCAAAATGTTTTTTCCATTACGATACCGTTTTTTCATAGATGTTCAATGGGGTAGCGTAATGGAAGGAATGAAAACTGTATAAAAATTATGGGACATATTATTTTTTCTCCTAACAAAATCAAAAGAGCCCGTGATTCCGAGTCGAATAAGCCTTAACTTGTCCAAATTAAATAGCAAAGTGTTTTCAACAACGTTTTGAAAAAATGACCTTTGACCACATAAATGTTAAGAAACAGAAGCCACCTATCGGCTTGTATTCGTCCAACCAGAAAATTAGGGTTTTACCTTCATTATGTCCACAGAAAAGATTTGTTACGTAACTTGTACAAAAAAAAATCTTTGTTTCCGCATGTGTACAATCTGAATATCTTCAAGGCAAGAGTGCATAGGTATGTCATAGGTCAGCGTGCTCCAACATAGACTGCATCATCAATTACCAGCAGGTATGATCGTGGTCAAACGTCTACGTATTATGAATAAAAGAAAAAAATACCCTATTGTTTTATAATCACAATTAATTGAACTTAAATTCCAATCAGAATCATGTGAAAATTCTCTACAAAGTGAAAGTTAAAACAAAGAATATCAGGATCTCAGACAAATTGAGATCGGGGTACACTTCTACACAGTGAAATTGGTTCTTTTTAAAGTGGTCGGTTCTCGCAAGTTACCTCTGCAATCTTGATTGATATCTCCATCGATTATACCTATAGGGGGTAAGAGGAAGGGGGGAGTAGAGTGTTCCGGGATCAAAGTTAACACTTGTAAGTCATCCGCAGTTTTAAGGGGAAGGAAGATTTAGAGACTTAGGGGGTCCTTCAGAGGTAGGTTTCGCGGTAGTAATTTATGGATTTCAGACGGGTGGTTGGTGGTTAAGTTTATGTAAATACTGGGTTTGTAGATAGATTTTGAGTAGTTTTACATAAATTGTTTAGTTGAAATCATTTAGAAATATGTAATGATAATCACCACACGGTCTATAAAGAATAGGCGAAATTGCGTTTCTCTGTAAGCAAAAGATTTTTATTTACATAAATTACTCTTCTAACTGACTAAGCAGTATTGAATTATTACGGTACTTACCTGTAAGCTAAAGAAACTACATTTAAAGCCCTTTCTTTAGCAGTTCTTTATATAACAATTACCTTTTGTATCAATGAACAAATCTTTGTATATTTTATCCGTCATTCAAGACTATGTCAATTAATGACACTGTAACTTAGTTGATGGCCAATGCCGTTGCCGATTTTTGACGACAAGTTCGGTATTAAAACAAGTGGTTTATAGGTACTGATTTTCTTTACAAATATACAATTTATAGGCGTAAAAATTACTATTTTAACCTCCCGTAGCTCTATTACAATGAGCTACAGTTACGTTATTGACACGCGTTAACTTTCTATCCATTCCACTTGTACTAGCTTATTGGCGCTATTTTTATATTTATGGAGTTATCTGACGATAACGTTCCAAGTTTCTTGGATTGGGTGCAAAATTGAGGAAAATTCCAGAAAAATAAATGATGTTAAAAATGGTTTCATTTGTACATACAATATTAAAAAAATATTTATTATTAGCATGTTTCTATTAATAATTCTACCTGACTCGTATTTATGGCCCGTGAGTGTACCTACATATTGTATAACTGAAAAAAGGTTTATTGAATTATAAAAATTGAACTAACAATACAGTGGTAACCAAGCAGGGATAAAAATCAGATTTTTGACATTCAGTGGGGTACTTTTTATTTCAAAAAAGTACTAAGACAAGAATAAAGTACTAAGACAATAAAAATAAATTATAAATAATAAATTGCCCCAGGTCTTGCTGGGGAGGTAGAGTGCCCAGAAGGCTGGCCGCATTGCCGCTCTGGACTGCTATGCTGAGCATTTGCGCGAAATACTGGTATTCATAAATTTCAAATTTTATTCAGTTAGTACACTCCTTATCTTCAAGTTTTTTTATACTAGTATTTACGCAAACGGAGAGCTATTTTATTTCAAAGATATTCTATTTCGTTTATTAGAAATTATTCCACCAAAACTAAAAATAAATTCTTAAAGTAAAGTGTACAGTAAAAATAGTAACTTCAAAAGTTTCTTTGTAAGTTATCCTTAGTTCTGTAATCAATACAAGTAGGGACTTAGAAGCAACAAGCAATACACTACAGAAATATACCCTTCAACTATTAATACCGATTTTTCTTCGGTATTACTTCTAAGAACTTCGTGAGTTAAACTGTTTGTTCAGGTGACGTTGTTCAGGATGTTTTATTGTATTAAAGTTAGACAGTCTGTATTCCGACGTATTTTTTAAGAAGTTTATAAAATAAGTCAATATCAAAAATTAAAGTATTCTAAGCAACATCACTAAAATATCCATTAAACGGTTAAACTCACGTGTATTTCATCACTACGCACGACATATTTCGGAGAGCCAGTTCTCCATTATCCTACATCCATCCAATTGCAGCATACTCGCTTCATACGAGTAATGGAGACTATATCTTAGGCTCTTCGAAAAATGTTGCGCGTAGTGCCTAAAAACGCGTACCTAAGCTAATATCTACGAAATATACAGGGTGGCGCAGGACCGGTCATTGTGGCAATCTTTGGGAGAGGCTTATGTTCAGCAGTGGACGTCTTTCGGCTGATATGATGATGATGATGATGATACAGGGTGGAAAGGGACGACGTTCCTTCCCGCTACCGACCGAGTCTACCAACCATTACGATGAACTTTCAGTATGGGACCAACAGCGAAATATGTTTTTAAAAATATAACCCCTCATACTAAGTCAGTGATTAGTTAGTATTCAAAAGTATGGAAAAGTCAATTTTCCATGTACGTTTTCGATGTTGGTCCCATACTGAAAGTTCATCGTAATGGTTGGTAGACTCAGTCAGTAGCGGGAAGGAACGTCGTCCCTTTCCACCCTGTATGTACATTTATGACATTTTTTAATAGATAGGTACCGAGACAAATGTCCGTGAGAAAAAAAAATTGTCGCTATACTTTTCTCAAGTCATGAGCCAAACAAGACATTAACTATTAACGCGAACTAATTTTGTATTTATCCCTACTGGTTTCGGCCACAAACACTTTCGGCAATTACCTTAGCGGGAACTATTTTACAGCATAAATTTTACATTTAGCAAACTTTGTAATATAAGCAAAAGTTATTAAGTATTCTGGTTAAAAAGAACAGAAAATAATAGTTTGAACTTTTACCTTCAAATCTTCTCCAAAGTTCTTTATTCCGTTAGAAAATTGAATGCCGAGAGCCCAAAAATTATTGCTGCAATAAAACTTTACCTACGGCCACGAAAATTGGATATCCACATAGTATAACAGAACGTGGGGTATATAATAACGACTGACAAAGAAGTACCTTTACAGTTTTCGACCCACTTTTGTATTTTTTTAAGACACAATTTTCTGCTCTATAAGTCTATACAATGGCGAGGAGGCTAAAACGCTCGATTTTTTTTAAATTTGCCAAATTAAAGTTTAACATGATACTGGTTTTTATGAAAACCGAGGAATGCGATGCAGATTTTTAGCCAAACCGTGAACATTATTCGATTCAAAATGCAAATTTTAAATGTAATATACTTTCTAAGAAAAGTTAATTGATAAGCAATATACTTCAAAATGAATCGTTAATTTGCACTTGACAATGACAGATCGCAGCCATTCACAACGTTTGACAACTAAGCAGTACACGCGTTTCATTGATCGTTCGGAGGAAATAAAATTAACTGTACGGTCAATGTAATTATTTGTCACGTGTTAATACTTGAAAACGATTGCTAGTGATGCGTATTATTACCCATTTTCGTAAAAGCCCGGGTCATGGTAACACACTGTATATTAACGGTAAACGGATGTTTAACGTCAGAATAATATTTAACGAGAGTTTACGCGATTAAAACCCGTTTATCATTAAAATATGAATAATAATTGTGATAATCGTAAAAGCTAAAAATCTGTATACTTAAAATGTAATGAATTTGAAGTTATTTTATTGAATTTATAATGCCTCTTACTATTGTTTATTATGAAAATAGTTTTAATTTATTTTAATTTTTATTGTATAACTAACATGCAAGTGATTTGGTGTAATACTGTAAGCTTAAGTGAATAGATATATTGAAATTGAAATTTAGATAAAAAGTAGCTTAGTTAAAACGGAAACGAATAATACAATTTATGACAACAGATTAAGACATCTTAGGTTCTGACCCGGAACGTGTGAACTTTACGCCATTATATATTTTGTAACATGTTGGAAACTGTACCAAACAGCGTTGAAAACTAAATTTAACTTTAATTTAAACGTTATTACAACTAAAGACAACTAACTACAAACTGTGCATCAAGAAATATACCACTAGAATCCCAACTAGCATAACTAATGCTGTACGATAACTATAGATTACCCAAAGTAGACTCCGTACTACTAAAAAGACCGTCAAACTACCAGGCGCGGAACCAGGGGGGGAGGGGGTTAATGGGGATACTTGCCCTCGCCCTTGACACTGGACTTAGGTATGCTTAGGTGCTGTTTTAAGCATAAAATACTACCATATCAAAGGGCCCCCTGAACAAAGTCCTGAATTCGCACCTGCAAACTACGACAAAATACTACAATGATGATGATGATAATCGTAGTTAGGCTTCAAAAGCATATATTTTACTTTATAAATATCTGGGTCGTTCCTGGTGCAGAGGTTAGCTATCGCAATTCAGCGTGGCAATGCTTCCAGTGTGATGGGCACCTTTGCACCCGAAACTACACAGGGTGGGCTCTTTGATTAAAAAGTGTGCGTCGAGTATTTGTTAGTTTGTAAGTTAAATTATTCCTTTTTTTCTGTGTAATTATTAATGCTTAATGAATTCATATGTTTGGAATATTAAACGAATAAAATTATTCTTTATAAATATAATGCTGGTAATATTTTACATGTAAAAACAAGAGCGGTTAATGATTATTGATTAAACACTTCCAGGAGTAGCAACGCTAAAAGTATACCTATTTGACTGGTAAGTTAGTGTTATCGAAGCCTAAGGACATTATAAAACGTGTGTTATAGAACGAGATGGCGAGCGAGGTGTCATTATCACTATCTCATAAATAAATAAATAATTAAATAAATATTTTTGGACATTTTTACACAAATTGACCTAGTCCCACGGTAAGCTCAATTAAGGCTTGTGATGTGGGTACCAGGCGACGATATATATAATATAGATATATACGTATACATATTTAAATACATAGACAGCCATGACCAAGGAACAAATATTTGTGATAAATACATACACAAATAATGCCCTCGCCGGGATTCGAACCCGGAACCTCCAGTTTCGTAGGCAGGGTCACTACCAACTAGGCTACGGAGGCTGACAACATATTCCTTAGTATAGCTCCGTCACAACAACTTACGTGAATTTTTATATCTAAAATGTTCTACTCCTGAGACACAGGTTCTCAAGTTTCTCAACCTTGTTCAGGAGGTAGAAGCATTTCAACCACAACACCTTTTACACCTAAATATGTACAAATAGTTTGAAATGTGTTACCATTATTTATGTATACTTTTAGTTTATGCAAAAAAATAAATTATTATTTATTTCTAGTTTCAGCTTTAGGTAATAAAAATTCAAGGGCCAGATCAATTCGTGTAAGACGGTCTCACATTTATTATTCTTGCTTAGTCTAAATGAGTAATCTGTGGATACGTCCAACATTGAACTAACTACTAAACTACGGTATGCAGTTCAAATATGAGTAAAATGCCAGCGCTTAATTGTTCTCTTAACTATGACAAGAATGTTCCACAACTTCGCGGGGTTTTATAATGGCGGCCTCAAAAATCTAGCCGGAAGCCCAGATATTACTCAAAGTTTTACATAAGCCAGAATCATGTATGTTTTTACGTAAGTAGTGGGGCGGAGCAGAGCTGTATTACGGCAAATAGTGCTAAGCTAACGTACAGTAGCCGTGTAGTGACGGCAGTAAGAATACATTTGACACCACTCCAACTCCTCCTGCGGGTGTCGTAAGAGTCGACTAAGGGATTGAAGTGTCACTGACCATTATTTGATAAAAGATGGATGATGGGCAGCAGCGTAATAATAGTGGACACATTACTGCGATCGCCAACCCGGTTGCCCAGCGTCAGGATTAGGGGCATTTATCTCCTAATAAATCCATACGCATAGGCAATAAGAGAGGGCGTGGTTCAGCAGTGGACTAATATAAACTGATGATTTATGTGATGTGAATCCTTGACAAAACCAAACCGACAACATTCACTGTTAAATGGTAACATAAAATATGAAATTCCCTGTTTTTAGGGATAAAATTGACAGACGATTACTTGTATTTATACCTCTGAATTGTCTGATACACGTGCCTATAAAAGTACCTACTTATTAGTACGCAAGAACAGATATAGAATGGTACGAATTCCCCGAATTAATATCCAGGCATAACCTTCAAAAACTTGCTCAATATGATTGAGATTTGATTAAATGAAGGGTACACGGAAAAACATGTCCAATGCTTAAAAAAATCAGGGCAAAATTCACACCTTATTCTGTTAAAAGTAAGGCTGTTTTTCCTTCTGTCATTTGAATTGACTAGACATGTTCTTTCCGTGGACCTTTCAAATTTGCAATTTCAGTTCCTGGTAATATTTGAATAGATTTGATGAAACTGAAGAAATAAGTACAGTCGCCATCAAAGACGGACAGGGTTCGTAAAAAACCGGCCAAGACCATGTCGGGCCATGCTCAGTGTAGGGTTCCGTAGTTATTAAAAAACGGCAGGGCGTTTATGAACGAAATAGTTTTATTTTAAAGTGTTCTATAAGCCCACTATTCATGATTTTTTTTTCATATTATTTGGACTTACGGATCAAAAGTTAGAGGGGAGGACACAATTTTTTTTTCTTTTCGTACTTTTTTCTCCGAAATCTTCTAGAGCTATTATGTTTTATAAGACCCTTATTCTTTTTAAGATACCTATTCAATGATACCCCACACTAATAGGATTACAGCAACAATAAAAACCGGCCAAGTGCGAGTCGGACTCGCGCGCAAAGGGTTCCGTACCATTATC